>DWNE01003468.1:0-16622 GCA_018249875.1 Cecropterus toxeus | reverse complement strand
CTACTTAAAATACTATAGCTACTTAAAATATTGAATTCATATTATTAAAAAAAGATAAAATAACGACTTGAATTTTGTACGTACGAGTAATGTACTTAACATTAACATTTTAAATGTTAATGTTACGATTAGTGTAATTTGATAGAAAATATTCAAAATGAAATCTTCAATTTAAACTAGAAAATAATTTGATAAAACAAGTTCCTGCTACTTATTTATGTACTAATTTCCTCATTCTATTAGTTATATATATAAAGAATAAGAGCATTATGTAACAACATGATTATTAAGATGATATATACTTATCTAATAATATTCTGGTAATATTTGTATACTTAGTTTATTACTTATAAACAATATCATTTAAAACTCATAACATTTTGCAGCAAGTTTTTTGTTTATTTGTTTTTATAAGTATTTTTTGTTTTTATTTGTCCCGAATCTTCGACGCAGGGCCGAGCTCGCAACAAGGTGCGGATTATTCGAGATATCGATCTGTTGACGATCGACAATGCGCTCACGACGCATTACCGCCAAAATATCCTCCGCGCCATTTGTCAGGATTGACCACAGACTATATAGCTGATAGATATACCATAGACAATCTTGTGTGTAAAATATAAACACATACGAAAGTTTCGTGTTAATGTTTTGCTTTGGTACATACGCGGTATGTAATTCTAAAATTTACTAAGGAGGCAAGAAATTGAAAACTTAAAAAACTGCAAAAATGAAAATATGTCTGGTCAACCTACAGCATGTGTAGGAAAACCAATGAATTTAGAATCGCTAGATACTAGTAACGCTTTCTAAATTCAAAGCTCCACACTAGGATTTGTTCATATGTCGTGCGTGCCTTAAACACAAAGAAACACACACACACACACACACAAATATAAACACCCCGACGGAATCTAAATTTATAATTAAGATATAAGGATGGAACCTGCAGCCTCTGATGCATTAACAACAATGGTACCTAACAAAACAAAAGTAAAAACCAAAATAACTCGTATAAATAACCAATTTTCAGTAGGTAGTACTTAATATAAATTTATTACATATTTATTTCTGTCTACATGCTGTTCCAAATGAAGATACCTACAACCTGTATACACGCCCCTTCTATTCGTTCGTTTGTCTACGGCCGTGGATCGCTACAAAAGATTATTTCACGATGTTTTGATTACACCAGTGGCCTTTCAGACAATACCACGAAGGTGTGATGTTGAGGATTGACACTTTTTTCGACAAATTCTAAATTTGTCTTTATCGCGGTAGCAATAAGACATTTTAAGACCCTTTATTTGAAAGGTGTTAAGGATATAAAGATAATGCGTTCTTCAGAACTGACAGAGCATATATTAACGACTCAGCAGATTTAAGATGTTCTTAAGATATCGTGGGGCTTTGGAATATTTAAAACGGTTTTCTTAGGCACGTTGTACGTGTATGTGTGGTTATTTGGAAGAATAAAGTTAATAACTAAGAAGGTATTTGCATTTTCTACGTTTAAGAGGCAGATATTTAAGTTTTTTTTTAAATATTGAAGTAGCAAATGATTTCGCAGTCGACCTGATGGTAAGTGGCTCCTGCCGCCCATGGACATTTGTAACTTCTCTCATAGGCCTGCTATTTTATCATTTTTTTCTGCAGTAATCCATTGGGCGTATTATTTCCTTTAACGATGAATTCAATTTAAATATATGGCCTGCTCCTGATATTTCCTCGAGTAGGTGGCTAAAGTATAGATTGTTACGGACAGGACCGCCATTAGCGATCGGTGAAATAGAAAGGTCGGGTAGTAGCAGATTTTTTTCTCACCGCTATTGAAAAAAAAACCTCAATGTTTATTTTTGCATATGGATTTTGGGGATCGACGGCCCCAAGTTCTAATTGTTTTTTTTTTTTCTGTTTTTGCCTATGTTAAACGGGGTCTATACCCTTAATTCCCCGTGCTCTTTGAATACGTCCAAGCATAAATAACTAAAAATATACATAATTCACATATACATAAATAACTGAAAAGTAGTTCACAGCAGTGACCTCTATGAACCTTTACTCGTACATAAGTATTATTATAATAACGAGTAGGTACCTACATAAAAATCACGCACCAAAAATCACGGTGCACGATCATACCTTCTCGCCTTATCTGATCCCGTCGGTTTAATTAACAAATGTAAATTTCCGCGATATACAGAAACATGCATAATCATTCAGTTTCCCAAGGCGGATTTAATTTTCGACAGTTTGTTAGGTTGGTACTTTTATATTATGTAAGTTTGTATGTATAAAACTGTTGTTCGTATGTTTGTTTATGATTTGTATTAAATGGAAGGTCATTTTGTGTCTATGCACCGGACGGCCATGATGCCTAAAAATGATGATGAGTCTAAAAATGTAACAAATATTTTATTCATGACAGTACCAACACAACAGTATAAGAAAGGTAAGAATTACATTATTTACAGTCTCAAAGAAGGACTCAAATTGACTATTGTCTGAATAAAATAAAAACGTCTCATTTATTTTAATTTTAGTTTCAATATGGCGAGGCCGATCAAGCTTTTAAAAATGATTGTAAATTAATAAATTGTAAGAGAAGCACTAAAAAAACTCTATCTACTATTACAAAAACGGCGTGTAAGGACAACTATAGATTAGGTATAGTTTATTTTTGCTATTTAAGTTAGCAGCCGCAGTTGTATCAACTACAATTTCAGATTTTGGCAACGACGCAGATAACGAGATAATGTCGTAGGCATAAATTTATTTTTCATTCATAAACACTTCACATTCAACAAATATCATATTAATTTATCGTAAAGCCCAAATTACCAAAGCTAGCGTAAAATTAAGATAACATTAAACATATTTGTATGGTATATTACGTAGATTACTAAAATATCTTTTGATAGTCTACCCCTAAGAAGGTTAATAAGTGGGTTGAATGTTAGTATAATATTTAGCATAGGCGAACGAAGTCGCGGGCAAGAGCTAGTTTCTATATTATAATATTTTTTCATTTTCTTTTCGTATCGTCATCTTTTTCTAACCACATACATCCGGGAGAGACAGAATTTTACATGTATTTGGAGCACAAAATTCACGCATTTTTAATCGAGATCGTGTATAACGTTATGTAAAAGTTTTAATATTATATTCTCATAACACCGCTACCTCATAACTCTCATAACACTGTAAAGCGATTAGTGTATTGCATTCGGCTTTCAACGCTTTATCCATTACGCGGCGGCCATTTTAATTCATATTTTATTGTAATATTATGTCATGTTACATGTTAAGTATATCCTCCATTGTAACCGTTATTATAGTTATGATATAATATTTTGTCTTTCTTAGTTTTAAAGATAATTTAAGTTTTTGTAAATAGGTAACCCTAGAATATAAAATTATAGAGTCCTAAAAACTAAATAGATTATATTTTTGTATGGTTAATAATTTTCATACAAAGAACTTATTTAAACTCTATTTGATTAACTAGAATCAGAAAATCATGATGACTCTATTTATTTCTCGACCTTAACACCTTAGCAAAATGACATACGACGAATTCGACGAAATGACGCATTTTGTTTGAATAAAGATTTAAAGAAAGAATTTTAAATAAAGATATGAGATTAGTCATTGGGTCCAATACGTGGTTAGGAATAATTGAAGGCCAAAGAAAACGCGTACAAAAATGATACGGATCATATCGCATCTCATGTTACAAGTTTACAGCTGTAAGCCTGAAGATTGGATCTGATTCCCTTTTACTACCTACTGTGTCTAACCGATTGTTGCATTAGTTGTTTCAATAATAGCTGTGAATCAAAATGACGACATGTAAGAGTATATCTTTGCTCAGCATGAATTTAAAAAAAATATCTATACTGATATTATAAAGTTGAAGAGTTTATTTGATTGAACGCGCTAATCTCAGGAACTACTGGTTCGAATTGAAAAAATATTTTTGCATTGGTCAATTCATTGAGGAATGCTATATATAAGCTATATAACATCACGCTATGTTTGTATATGTAGTAGCAGGCAGTATACATCTAATTTGTAATATTTACATTAAAACACAAATCAACATTTTAAATTCGCTGCAAATATTTAAATATTTTTTTAAAGAAAGAAAGAAATTTTATCTAACGCTGTCTACGTCGTTAATAAGAATCAAATTTTAAGCGTAGAGCCAAAAATCTTCTGGGTACGATGATTATAACTATGCGGGACACGGCATCATTTTACTCCTTGCAACTAGACACCATTGATCCTGATTTGATCACAATACCACACGTCCGAAAGAATTAAAAGAATTAAGATATCTCAACTGAGATTTGGAATGGAAACGACACATTTAATGTAATACTAGGTTTGTAATTTGAGGATGTATTTTGAAAGAATAATGGATGTTCTTAGCCATTATTCCGACAATTCTGACCGCATTGTAAATTTTGATCATACTGATTTTAAATAACTTTTTTTTTACATTTTTTTCACTTTATCGATAAATGCGTTTTTTTATTTATTTTTTTGTTTCCAATGGTAAATATACTGGTAACATTTGTATATAATACTGTTTAAACGATAGTAATACTTACTCGCGAATTTATTAATTTCTGTTCACAATTATTTATATTGTCAACGATTGACAAAAAGTTTATAGTTAGGTATAAGATAAAAAAAATACTAAAGATAAATATAGTCATTGTTGCATATAAATACTTATTATCAAAATAATATAATTGATGGTGATCGTAGGTGCTTTACTCTGAAGACTCTATCTTCTCTACTTATTTCTTCCTTAATTTACCAATTCCAAGCATTCCATGGTCTATAGGTATGACATACCAAGGCCTATAAACCTAATGTAACTTTTAGTAACATTCAAAATAATACAATTACCAGGTTAGAAGTTTTATAGGAACTATAGAAAATTTGTTTACATAACTTTAACTACACACGAAAAATTATCTTTCAAAATGTTACATAATGTTTCTCTTAACAATTTCATGTTCTGTTCTCCTCAATTTGACATTACTTTCCAAAAATAAACAATTCTACAACTCTAGACCCATCTCAACTATTTGAATAACGACTACGTATTTACCTTATATTATTTATAGTACGTAACAACGGAAATAAGAGTTCATACCGCGCACCGTGACGCCTATAATGGCGTGGGATTAAAAGACGGGCGTCCACGTCAAGTTATTAAAATTTAAAACTAGAGCGCATCATGTTCAACATCGTATGAGTTGATTGTTGTTTTTTTAGGAATAAATGGTCGGGGATTTTGAAATATGACGGATGTATTTATCGAAAATACAAGGTGAACGGCCTTTATACGTAGCCGTATGTATGTTAAGGGTGGGAGGGAGGTCTGGGGGAAGAGGTTAAGGGTAAAAATGTCTAGTCACCAAATGTCGTCCTCAAGGAAGATCGGGATTATATAGACTCCAAAATTTGTAGTAAAAATTGAAATTTGTTTATTTTCTGGCCTGGAGAGTTTGGACCTCGAAAGCCATACATTTTTTGCAACTTTTAAAACATTAACTTTTCTGGAATCTTGGATTGGACACCAGTTTAAAACAGATCTTAGATAGATCGGTACATAAATCAATGTCTCATATGTATTGTTACATAAACAAGATCAGAAATTTGCATGCCGAAAAGTAGCAAGGGGAGAATTTAAGTTTCGGTTTACAAACCGAATTATAATGGCGGCTCAGCCCATGACTTCAGGCGGTCGAATGCACAGGACATTAATAAAATATCACATTAAAATAACAGCTTGTCCCCCACGCAGGGACGCGACATGGCGTCCCCTTTACATGGCCATAATTATGGGCACAATGGAGCACAATGGGTGACAATGGTGAATGTTAGTTACGAGATGTCGTCGTGGGGAGAGTGACGAAAATGGCCGAATATTAGTCGAAATAATGTATCCGGAATAATGTCATCTTTGAAGACCTTATTCTATATTATTTAGTATGGTGTTGGCTAGCCCGATATGACATGAAGCTTTTCGGTCATATTTTTGTACGGGACAATATTTTTCAAAATAAAAGATATATAGCTGTTTAAGTAGTTAATAAGATATTTGAAAACCATAGCAATTACTTTATTTTTAAATGATTTCTAATACGTAATTACGTGAAAATCTCTTACGCTTTATTATATTAACCAGCAGTACCCGCGACTTCACTCGTAACCTACATAATCCATCCATCCAGGAGACTTTTGTAATCCACTGCTGGGACTAGCTGCTGTCATAGGCCTACCCTCATAACGCATTATCATTAGTCACCGCGATTGTTGAACGCAGTTAGTTCCTGGCAGAGAGACGCTGTTGCCCATAGTTTGGGAAATTCTGAGGTAAGCTTTTCGATCTTTACTTCTTGCCAACCATGCTCCATGTAAGGCAACATACTGGAGCTAGCTTTTTATTGCCAATGTAATAAACAAGATGGTTCAAAAAATACAAAGCATTACAAAGAAAAAAGACAAACCGGCTGAATTTCTTGCCGGATCTTTTCAGTTGAGGTCATCTTCCGATCCGGTAGCAGTATAAGAAAAAATACTGAAAATGAAAATTTGTAAGTGCCCTCGTAGGCCTATACAAAATAAAGTTATTCATTTCATTTCATATCAGATTAATCCATGTTTTCCCAAGACAATAAACCTTTAAGGCCTATTCAATATTGCCTTATTAAGTATAGGTATTACATTTACGTCAAATACGTTATTTATAGAGAAATACCTATCATTCTCCCATTGCATATAAAGAAAACAAGCGTTAGGCAACAACAATACGCTAACTTCACATACCATAACGGAATAACGGATGACCATTTTAGTAATTTGATTTATTAGCGAGCGGTCCCCCAACGACGCGACGCCATTACAACGAAATGAGTTCTTTGAATACGAACCAGTGATGTCTAGATACTGATTAGCTATCGATAGGTTTTATCTAGATATCGTTGTGTTATTCATAAGGATATCTTTATGTTTACGTTACACCTATGTAACGTTTAGCTTACACCCCTATTTTCAACGTGCAACACTTTGAGCGTTTAGTTGAAATTAAATATAGTGGTTCCAGTAAAGGATGGTACGGCAGTGTTTGCTTCGCGCTCGACTTGGTGGGGGCACTGCCGTGCCCCCAGATGCGATCACCTTAGTCCTCGGGAGTGATAACGCAACGGTAATCGACTTCAGGTAAAACCTTTAGCCTATGTGGACTTTGTTACAGATGTCCATGGGTGACAGTGACCACGTACCATCGGGTTAGTGTATCGTTCTCTACTTTCAATATACACACAGAAATTAACGATCCTAACGAGTGCTGATATTATAAATGGTATTAATATTATCAATAATATGACATCGATATTTTCCTAAAGTTTATAGTCGATACAAACATTTATCCAGCCATTCATCGATACAAATGCATCGATAGTGAAGCAACCATAAAAGAGTGAGTAGGCTGGCACAATGTGTGCGGGTGATTGACAAATGCGCCCCGGGGAATGACGGGTTCGCTCTGGAACTGTATTTAAAAATCATTACATAGTATACACTGGAATGGATGATAAGGGCTGTGAGCGTCAGTGGGATTCCTTTTCAGTGGCCCGTGAATTGATTTGGTACCTACTGTATATATTTGTAGAAATTGTGTTTAGATTAAAGTTTTTGTAGTTATACTTTGCTGGTACTTCTGTCAAAAGATTGATAGTTAAGTAGTAAATCAAAAATTGCCACTTTAGTCATTTACCTATACAGTTAAGTTTTTTTAGCTCTCAAATTTGTGTGAAGTCTACTAATTCGCTTTAAGCCAGTCCGGTGGTTTAGGTATAGTCTAAAATTCTATGATTCCGAAATGGTCTTAGTATATGATATAGTGATTGCTTTCCGAATGAGCCAGCACTGAGACAATAATGGGTTGGTGACAAATTCTTTTAAACATTAGAGCATGCGTTTGTTTAGGATATTTTGCATTGCATTAGGATTAGATGCTCGTTTGCTATTTCCATTACTTACATAAAAAGGTCGAAATGAATTCTCTTTTGCTTCTCAATAACTTACGTACATAAGATTAAATAGAATTCCGATATGTAGGTAAGTGTTTTGTATGGTTAACTTAATCTCAGAAACGGTAAAATAGATTTTGGCGGATTGTTTTACAAAGATTAAGGACATGAGTATCTGATATTGACATAAAGGAGATAAATTTGTTTTCTCTGCACTGTTTATTAGGTTGCCCTGTAATGTTAGATGTAAGTTTGAATGGATAAATAAATAAATAAATAAAAAAATATATACTAGTAGACAAATATTAAAAAGAGTTTTTTTCTGTTATATTGCAGTAAATCTTAATAATAAATACAAATATAGAAAATACTATTGTAAACACAAATTATCTTTATTTTATTTGGAAAACATACAGTGACTTGTAACCAGATTACTAACAATAAATTTCACAATACACCATTTACATATCTGTTTTCGCATATAGCAACTAATAAATTTGATTGTTTGCTTTAAGGTTTAGTAAATAAATAAAAAAACAACAATACATTATAACAATTATTTGACGGGCAAAGGAGTCGATACAAAATTAAAGCAATTAGAGAAATTTAATTTATGTATTTAATACCAGTAATCTGCATCTCAATAAAATAACAATAATACAAAGAAAATTAAATTGATTTAATAAGTACAATTTACTAGTTAATCTGTTTAACCGATGTAACCGGAGCCCGGTTGGGGCCAGTTCACGTTATTCCGACCAATTACACACTATAGTCGGTAATTCAGCTTACGGCTAGATACAAGGTTCAGGTTACTTGCTACTGGTTTTGTGAGGAAACTAGTTAATTCCTGCGACTCCGCTTGGGTCACGTATACCACGGTAAGGTGGTAATCTAGTTCGTAAACTATCTGTGTTCCAAAATTTAAACTAAATCCGTTTAGCAGTTATTACGTGTCATCTGTAACGGAGACATTACATGGGGGTATCCTGCGCCAAAGTACACTCCTACGCAAAAGATTCGAAACAGTAAAAAACACGCACGCTTTCTACACTCATAGCCCCATAATAGGATTTTCTCCTGTGTCGTGGGCGCCATGGACACACAAACAACCAGACCCAGAATAGAAACATAAACTCATCATTCATATTTCTGTCTGGCCGGGAATCGATCCCAGGACCCACTCCGCGTCAGACTGGTACGTTCGTTCCGCCACGCGGGTCGTCGAATGAGATGATTGTCGCTTTTCAAAAATGATGGGAGGGAGAAACTCTAACCCCAATCCAACTAGAGATGGGTCCGGACTCGGGAAAATGCCGTCGGTACTGCTTACGAGTACTTTTAGCGTCCCCATGGTCCCAGCAATGGGCGTCCTGAGGAACACCATGGGGTTTTAGTTGGTAGGAGTCCGGCATATCCTCTTACCTGCCCCTGATATCGAAAGGAGCCGATAATGAGCAAAATAATTCATAAACTATGTGTGTGCTAAACATATAAATTCGATCAGTAGTTTTTTTATCAGATTGAAGTGGCAAACGAGAATGCAGTCCACCTGATGGAAAGTGGTTACTGCCGCCCATGGATATCTGTAAGCAACTTCACGTTGAACGGGGGTTTTATCTGAAGTCGATTACAGATACGATGCTACTCCAGAGGGCGGGAATGGTCACCTCATAAATAAGTGAGCCGGCGATCACACCCTTCTACCGAAACGCAAGAACTGCTTCACGCTAGAAATAGGTGTGGCGGTGGCACCTTCTTGGTCGCACTACACTACTAGTTGAAATAGGAATCTCGGTGTACCTCCCTAGTCGAACCACACGGGTTCTATCACCTGGAAAAACCTTTATTTATAACAAACTGTTTTTATAGTATTATAAAGGCTGTTTTTATACTATTATAAAGGCCATCGACCCGTTCGTTTTCACACGGTTTTGATCAGCCATTGTGAACAAATATTATGTATAATTTGTATATAAAAACTTTCAGTTTAACGCTCATTTCATTGACGTAAACTGCATAAGAATCCGTTATATAAATGAGAAGCCTACCTGATATTTGATGGTCAAAGAAACTGTCATTGTCGTTCATGTCATCTATATCGACCCTTAGACAGGATTGGAGTCCTATTTGATAGCGGTCACAGATATGTTTCTCTTGTCTCTTATCCTGACGCCACGAATGAAACATGCCAAAAAAGTTACGATTGTTGTATGAAAGCATCCCCCCTCCACCTAAATATTTATTGTATTCTGTTTTTATTTGTTGTTGTAGCGGCAACAGTAATAGATCAGGTCTGAAAATTTCAAGTGCCTACGTGTCACAGTTCATGAGATGCAGCCTAGTGACAGACAGACGGACAACATAATTTTAGTAATAGGATTCTGTTCGGTAAGAACTTTGGGCACGGAAACTGAAAAACAGGACTAGAATCATATTATATTAACATTTCTTAATAAAAATATTTGTAAGTTAAATATCATTCCATCCTTATACCATTACATAAATCAGGCAGCTTCGACCTTTACGTAAATCAGCTTCGAATAACATAGGCATAAAATAAATAGACGAACACGAAATATAACAAATTAGTTAATGAATGCAAAGGGAGCCGGTCCGGTTACGGCGTGGGTTAACGTGGTTATTCCGACCAATTGCCCCCATTAGACGGTAGCTACCAGATCGTGTTACTCCTGGATGATAGTCAATACCAGCATTGAACGATGTTAACGAGATATTAACGAATACGTTTGTTCCGTTTTTACAATTGGCATGAGAATTTCTATAATATTAAAACAGCCCTTTAGTAATGTTATAAAAATAGAAAATTCAACTCTTTCAAATAGGAAATTATCTTGCATTTGATACCCATCTTTTATAACAATTAAAAAAAATCCTTTAAAAAAAAGCTTATTTTATTTGCAGACTTACTCTTATCACACGATGTGTTTTAGTCGAATCTTCGCGGTTGAGGTCCGGTGGTAATGTAAGAAAAAAATATTGCAACCGACAATTTGTAAATGCAATTATGCCTATGCAAAATAAGGATATTTCAAAACGAATCAAAATATATGTCATATTATACAATCTGTTAAGGTGTTTGGTCTGTAGATCATGCCAAAGAAATGGACATAGGACTTACACTCGAATAGCATTACCCTCCTAGTGACGCAGTCGGGTAAATATTGGCCAAGACCACAGTTTTAGAATCTTTAAATAACCCAGGTTAGCTATTATTATTATTTTTATTATAAAGTTAGCAATTTCTTATTAGCATAAGAATAAGTTAAACAAAGAATGTACAAATAATAATATTTTATAAATATTTGGAAAATATGAACAAATTCAATTTTCTTAAGATCCTGTAGCAATTGCACTAGGTTACGGAGCATCAGAATACAATAAAATAAGAGGTTTTCTATAAAAGTTTAGAAGTAAACTAAAATGCAGTCCTAATAGTGGTCTTCATACAGAACAGGTGTTCTGCCTGTACTTTGCTTGCGTTGCTACTCACGAGGGTTAATGGTCATCTCAAATGAAATTGACTCGGCAACATCTTTCTCGCGAAATGCAATAACAGGTTCACGCTTAAAATAAATGTAGAGGTGGTACCTCCTCGTCCGAACCACTCTATCACCTTGCTAAAACCGTGAATAAATTATTTGATCTCCTAAACGGCTAACAAGAAATTTTACAGTACACAATTTCCTAATGATTTCAAATCCACTGTAACACGTTCAATTAGGTACAAAAGAAATATAATTGGCAAACGCTAAAAAGTTTTGCTAAGCACATTATGACATTTTAGTTTGAAATATCTATAATAATAATTGATCTGCTATACTAAGTACTATGTAACAAATGAAGTCTGGGATGGTCGTCTGCGAACAAAAAACCATGTGTGAGTTTGACTCGCGCACAAAGTTCTGTACATAAAAATCTAAATTTATAAAAAAATCACATATGTTGTATGTGAGCCTCCTTAAATATTTATTTTATTTGAATTTATTATTTGTTTTTTAATTAAATATTTGGCGAATTATTCTGTGAAAGTTTCAAGCGTCTACCTGCTGAAATTATTAATAACTAGTAAATAGACGTTTAGTAATATACGTTTGTTGTATAAGAGCCTCCCTTAAATATTTATTTTATTATGTTTTTAGTATTTATCGTTATAGTGGCAACAGAAATCTGCATCATCTCTGATAATTTGAACTATTTAGCTATCACGGTTTATGAGACACAGCTCCATGCTGTGCAGGACGGACAGACGGGCAGGGGAGTCTTAGTCATCGAGTCCCGGTTTTTTTCTTTGCGAACGGAACCCTAAAAAGGAAAAAAATATGACAAGAGGAATAAATACAAAAGCTAAAACTGCTATTAAGCGTTTATGAAAATAGACGATAGTTGAATATATTGGTCTTTTAAAATGTAAATTTCAAATAATGTTATCAGCAGTTCTAGTTTTTTTGATTAGCTGTCAGGTGATTATTGGCTGGCAGAGGATGAAATACGAGACGGCGTCAGGCTTGCGCGGACAGCGGTCGAGCGGGGGCAATCCGCTTAACGAGCAGGGGTGCAGGTTATGGGCAAAGGCGGATTGCAGTTTTCTATGCGGGAAGGGACATTGTGGTTACATCTGTTAAGCATAATTTTAAAATTTGTACGTTTACATCAAATGTGATAAACACAGATAATGACGTAAGGTATAAATTGGTATGTAAAAGGCAGATGATAGATAGATTAGCAATCTCTTTACCTGGTGTACACTTAATTTATGCTACATAAAAAAGAAATGAATGACCTACTTATAATATTGTCGACGGCGGCATAGAGTTTTATGTGGAAATGCCTCTACTGTGTAACGACATCTACAATACATTTTTCAGAATAAATTAACAGTCTGTAACATGTCTCAACAGACCTTAAAGTACCGTTTCTTTCGCCATCATATTTTTTTAAGCCTATGCAGCAGGTGTCCAGATCAAGATCATCAAGATCAAGACTAAAATCTTGTATCGGTCTTGTAAAACATTAAACAGCTTTAATAATAAGTAAAATTACGTGCAGCTAAGTATTTATGATAATTCACTTAATATGCAACAATGTACACTCAGTAAGTTAACTCTCTTATAACTTGGACCTTCAGTCAAAGTGATATATTTTAAGACGCGTGTCAATACGTCTTTCTTACAAACGATGTATTGATAGAGCTTAGACGCATTATAATGACTAATAACTCTATTATTGTATAGTTATTTATGCTGTTACCATATTTAGATAGTTTCAGTTATTGAAGCACTTGTTAATTGTCACATTAATTGTCAGAAATAAATAAATATAAGTTGTTACACATATAAGGTTTTAATGGACTTTTTAACGGCTTCAGTAAATATCTAAGTATTAGGTACTTATTACGTTTGTTAAACGAGTTTAAAAAAGAAGGAGGTTCGAAATTCAACTGTTTTTTCTATTCTCCGGTTATTGACAACCATAGACATCTGCAATCTTAAATCAACTTCATATAAAACCGGAGGTCTATCTGAATTCCACCACAGATCCCTTGCTATCCTGAGAATTAAATGGAACGCAATTTCAATAAAGTGAAATGATCTATAAAAGATTTTTAAATCTGCCTGTATGAAAAGCCTTCCTTTTACAAAATGTCAAACTGATTTTGATAGCACTTTCAACAATAAGTAGGAAACATTATAAAAAACCATACTTTCGAGAATATACAGCAGACATGATTACATTGATAAGAAGTGACTGACAAATATCTCATTTTATATGTCAGTTTACAATTAACGAAACATAAATTAAAAATCTGATTCTCCTACGGAATATAAATGAAAACATTTTTTTACAAAAACAAGCACTATAGATCAATATAAAAAGAGTAATTATTAATCACTCAGGGTGTTACTGAATAGAGGGTATATTAACTTGTATGGGGTAACGAATCCCATAGGTTTAAAGCTTACCCTACACTAACATAAGCCGTAAGTAAATATAAACATTATTTTAGTAACCCGATGAGCTTAGTGAGATCCCACAAGCGATTAGCTCGACCCCATGTTTTGAGCAAATTATTTTCAAAATCGCAGTAAATTCTACGTCTATAGCAATAGGTCTAAAGTTGTTTTTTTAAGGTATGTTTGGAAAAAAAATATGGTAGTGAGTTTGATAGTGATGAGTTCACCTTTTAATTTTTAATTTAACTTATTTTTTTTTTGTAAAATCAGTATGATTAATATGTTATAAAGTGGTAGAACGAGTATAGTTTAGCACTACTTGTGTCATACGTATAAAAACCTTTTTTTAAGCCGTGTAAAACAGAACCTAAAAATGTAACTATATTTTCTTTCCTTGTACTTAATTTCTGTAAGTGCTGTGGGTTGTTTTACAAAATAATTGAATGTTTTTCTTTGTATGTAAATTACGTTATATAAACCTAAATATAAAATCGTATTATTTTTAACCGACTACATTTTTTTTTTATATTGACGACACAAATAAACATGCAAAGGGTTTCAGGTTATGTCCTATTATTAACTACATTGAAACATATTTTACAGTACCGAAAATTATATCCGAAACACGAATTCCACTAAACCATCAGAACCATCAAACTATAACATTTGTGCTTCAACGATACATTTCTACCGACCTCTTTTTTCGCATGTCAGTGTAATGAGTGATCTCTGTCTTTCACAATACAAGGAAAAGAGACAAAAATCCACCGAGGGGTGAATAAATCCTGTGTTTGATTGACAGCTGGCAGCTGACGGCTACAGAGTTGTAATATAATGCGATAAACCGCAATACAGTGGTTGCAAACTTATTTGCGAGCGTCGAAACTGGAGACGGTAATGAGAGTTATTTTTGCAACTTTTAATTTATATGCAGAGTTTATTTAAAGTACTCCCAGATTTTAAATGTATTTTTAGCAATGTAATGTTAATATTTAAAGAATTTTCGGCGGAAGTTTTCCCTTGTTGAAACATGTATATTGAACTCCATGAAGGATTGGTATCCTAATTGAGGTCGACTCTAGTTGGTTTGATGGTTGCTTCCTCCGATGACTTAGAGCGCCTTAAATAAGTAGGTCTTCTAACTACATCCTTTAAAGCAGAACAGCAGCGCTTATCACTGTTGTTATAAGGAAAAAAATCGTCACTACGTCGTTTTAGGATTATCCTGGCCAGCTAGACATTGAAATGATGTATTTAGGTTATTGTTTTGTTCTGGATGTTTGTGTTGTTTCTTTGTGTGTATATGGCACCCACAACTTGAATTATAGTGTGAAGTTGACTGTGGAAATCTTTAACTTTTAAAATACCAATCCGGTGGTAGTTTAAGCAAAAATATTGTAACTGACAGTTTGTAAAAGCCTCGTAGAACTAAAAACATTTCGCAAGGGTAGAACGTATGGCTCAGGCAGGTAGCATCGCTGCCACAACTGTTTCTAGAGTGAAGCAGTTCTTGCATTCAGGAAGATGTGATTGCCGGCTTATTTTTACATGAGCCGACCACTTAGTGCTCCGGAGTGGCAATGTATCTGTAACTTCTGAAAGAACCCCTGTTTATGAAGTTTCTTACAGATGAGTGGCAGTGGCTATTTAGCATCAGATAGAGTGCATGCTCGTGTACTTCTATAATAAATCAAAATTTATATAATTTCTTGTCAAAATCTATGGACGGATACCATATAACACCATCTGCAGTTGAAACCTCCTCAAATATCAGTGTATTGTTTTTCAAAAATCTTATTCTAGCGTGTTGTTACACGGTAGGGATTGCGGCTTATTGAATGTTAATGCGACGCAAGGGGTGTAGGGGTGAAAGCTATGGGACGTTTCCATTGGAAGAGATGGCACGTCATTTACTTTATTACACTTATAACATAATTAGGATACTGGCGGTAATATTTTTGTAATAAAATGGAAATACTAAACGTGCATGCAGATCACCACTCACAAAGTGTTTGCTAGGTACTTCAATCTTGTAAACAAATATCATTTTCCTTTACTACTGTACCTAACTTTTAATACTTACAATACAATACAAGACAATAGTCAATTAAATGGAAACATTGCATGTTTATTGAAAGCTATTAATAAAATATAGATTTTGGTTTGACCAGGAGGTATCACGAATTTTAGATGGAACCGTGTGGTGACCAACTTAGATCTCGGAGATAGCATTCCCGTGTACCCGTGATTGATTACAGATAGAAGCCCTGTTCTATGTAAAGTTGCTTACAGATGTCAATCGGTAGCGGTGCACACTTAAAACTAGACTAAATGCTCTTTTTTATAATATTTCATTGTTATAAAAAATATTACTATTATTATATATTTAGATATTATTATTATATATTTAGACACAAAACAGCTATCTAGCTGTTAAGTTATTTCTAACTTTTTTAAGCTAAGTTTGTAACGTAGCAAATTTGACCCCTAAGGTGCTTGTTTAATTACATGCCAGATAGTGACATCTATTGAACCACGGTGATTTAATTACGGTAGATCGATAACATTTTAATTACAATTGTCACCGTGGCGC
>DWNE01003467.1:0-16624 GCA_018249875.1 Cecropterus toxeus | reverse complement strand
GATTCCTTGGAATCGCAACTATATTTTTTGGAAAGCTCAAACAATTCGTAGAGAAGAAATACATCAGATAAAGCCCTTTAACAGCAGGAAATTTAATTTATTTAAAAAGTGTATTATTTTCCCTATTATATTAAATAATATTGAAACATCAGTCAATTCACGTTGGCCCGTCCTATATATACAACAGTCTGATTTTAAAATTTATAAGAACTGTAACTCAACGAAACCTCTTCGGGATAGCAAAATCAAGATGGATCAAGCTGCGTTTGTTATTGCTCGAAATCGTTTATCCTTAAATACTTACCAAAAAGTAGGAGCACCAATCAGCAGCGATGTTATTTGAATTTTATAACATGATTTATATTACACAAAAACAAATTATGCTAATGGAATAACATCAACAAGAACCCGCTGAAATTTTGATGCTACTGTGTCAGATAAAGCAATAACTTTGATAGACGACCCATCTATTTCGATTGTGTTTAGTTTTCATACTTCAATTATAGAATACTCGTAAAAATAAAGTAGAGTTCTAGACACTAAAATAAATGAAACGTCATCGACGTTTACCGTTAAAGGATTTTGTAATAAAATATTTTATAAAATATCGCAATTAACTCTCGTGACAGGTAAATTGTTAAAAGCTCGAACTGAGTGTTCGATGACTGTAAGAGACAAGCCGTTAAAATAGTATTAAATGTAAAATAAATATAGATTTTTTACCATAAGTTTATTATAAAATATGAAAAATACGAATCAACTGAGCTACATTGTGATCGAACCCGTTTGTTACGGCAGTAGAACTTCTGTCACTGTCCCGCTGAGCTCTTCGACTCTCTTCTGCCTGCACGACTCCTTCGTAGAGGAGCGTTTTCAATTTACAGACTAATTAACTTATTATTGGTACTTAATGTACCGTAGGACGAATGTTTGGGCAATAATTAGATTTTAATACGTTATTATAAGCAGACTGTCTTTGTTTTCATTTTTTGATTACTGGAATGAGGAAATCAGAAATGTAGCTTATAAACGTGTCATTTTTATTTATATACTTAATATATATTTGACGCTAACACGCTATAGATGAATTGTAGTGAATCCTTTTTTATGAACGAAATGAGATTGTAGTTCCTTGTAGTAGATAACTATTTCTATTATTACTTTTATATTCAAACATATATGTAATCAGATAAGAATAAAAATACACCAAACCTCTAACATCCAGTAAGTAATAAAATATACTTTAATGTTATTTTACCATAATACTAATTCTTCGTAAAACAATAATCGAAGATCAATAAGAGTGCTGAGTATGGAAACAACACAAGTATGTACAATGAAAGGTGAGTTGAGAATATGAAAAATAAGAAAAAAGTTGCTTAAATCAAAGCAAACAAAACGAGAGAAAGCTTGGGAGAGAGCATGAACAATGCTACTAAGACAATATTGTTGAAAGCAAATATTACTCCACATTTTATATCTTATTATTAATAGTTAAATCTTGTAGTTCTAAGTACTGTTATAACTGTGTGTACTCATCTTTAAAGTATTTTAATCATGTTCTGAAATTTATCAAGCAATTTTGAAAGTTTTGTTTCTTGTTATACCATCAAGCCTACATCGAGCTGGGCTTTTAGAACAATGTATTCCTATGTATACTACATTATATTGTTTGTATCGACATATTCATACGCAAAGACTTCGGGAGTGATTGTAGTTTCACAGTGTGATGTTAGATGCGTGTCATATCATAGAAGTCAATAATATAATCAATATATTGTTATCTCGTGCATTGCGCTTTTTCTACCGTTTGAAGATTTTCAAATTTTAAATTAAGCTTACTACTATATGATATATTATTCTTTAGCTAATTATAGTAGAATCTTAATGTATAAGTAGTTGAATAAAGCAGCGGGGATATAGCGAATTATTTTAGTCAATTTGTTTTCATATAACTTAGTATTCCACTCGTTATAATACATTCAACAACGAAATTAATTGTATACAAGAAGCCTTAAGTCAAAATCTAATTCTAGAGACAGCAAACATTGTCAAAGTTTTGATAAGTTTGTAACTTTATTTGCCTCGGCCGTTATAACAGGATTCATTATCTATATAAACTGATAGATTGTTCTACGTTGTTGGGCCTTGGCGAAGTCATAGAGCCAGCTCACATTAGGTCGGCCCGACAGTTTTACCGGGACGATAAATGTATCTGGATGCGGATTGACTTTAGTATCGCAACAGAACTATTCATATTAGTACGGTTTAGTCGAGTAATTCTAATTTACACTTTGCTATTGGCATACACACGCCAATGTGCGTTCGACACATTTATCGTGCCCGTAAAACTGTCGGCTCAACTTAATTTGAACTGGCATACGATAAATGGCAATGTTGTGCTTAGATTATATCGTACACGCACTCGTAGCTAGATTTTGACACGAATCCTCTAGTTTTTAATATGTAAGAGTCTATAAAATGCGCAATTAGACGACTTAAGTTGTCATATTTAATGGCGTAGAAATATTACAAAATGTATATCTGCGTTACTTGGTTAAAGTTTTAGTCGTTGATTCAAATTTTATGTTAGATTGCATTTAGATTAGATTGATTGATTCTGCATTTCAAAATAAATAATAAGATAGTATAAACACTAATTATAATGCTGTTGTTGTTGTTGCTAAAATAAACAAGTTATACAATATATACTCGTATTAAAGCACTAAATAGTTTCATCGCCATAATAATACACGATAAAATAATGGTTCTTAAAAATAGTTAAAAATTAACGAACAATAATTCTACAAATAATACAATTAGCCGAATGGACGACTTTTGGGTCCTTAAAAAGTGGCCACACATCTGTCATCAACTCTGCTACAGCCCGTGTTTTAAGGAGATGGTTACCATATGACGAACCGCGTGGCAAAAATGACGACCCGCGTGGCGGATCGGTCACCATACCGGTCTGACACGCGGTCCCGGGTTCGATCCCCGGCCAGACAGAAATGTGAATGATGAGTTTAGAATTCCGTTCTGGGTCTGCGTGTTTGTGTATTCGTCTTTGTGTGGCCATGGCACCCACGACCCAGGAGAAAATACTACTGTGGGGATATGAAAGAAAGCGTTTATGTTTATATATTTGATCGGCAGTTAACACATACCATCAGGTGGAGTGCATGCTGCTATGATACCTCAGTCTTATAAAAACCTTGTTTCATTAATGCGATGTAACTATTAGTGCTATATTTAAATAAAAGACATGGTATGTATCAACCGGTGTGAAATTGTGAAACAAAAATGTTTATACAAAATCAACTTTATTACTCACCTAATCCGTCTATCATTTTACTTTTACCAACATTTTTTTTTTATATTTATAAAAATAAATTCATCATGAAAGTGCAAAACATTTCAAGCAATATGACATCCATGTCTTTGGTCGAATGTAATATTTTAAAGGAATTTGAATGCATGTTAATCTATATTATAATGAATAAATAAATACCTCTTTTGGTAAGTCAATAATAAACAGTGTTTTTATTTAATACATATCTTTAGAGTTCGAACTAAATTACCTCCTAACGAGTAATACTTGTAATTAAGTCCGTTAAGTCATTAAATGCCATTTAACTGAATTAAAAATAAAACTTCAAAGAAAATATGGTTAATAATCTATTATGAAAAATCGTCAACAATAATTTACAAATTTGAGATGACATGTATAATTACTATTTGGTCTTCATAAAATTCATAAAAATCTAAATAGATACATTTTAGAGTAACACTAAACAATAATGTATGTACTCTTATTACTAACAATTTAAGTTAGCAACACAATAGCTCACTGCCTGTACTTCCCACAGGCAGACATTGCAACTTCAGAATAAGGGAGAAGATTTGCGCAAAGGAAAAACAAATTTATTTGATGTTAAGAATAACCGACAGGGTCCATCCCAGTGTTGAGGCTGTAGTTGCGGTACATGCCCGCGGCCGCCAGCCTGTTGGTGAAGGTCTGCCCCGCCGGGAAAAACACGGAGGGCACTGAATAGATACCTGGAAATATGACTCCTGCTAATATTATGTAAACAATCCTCACAAAGATGTCCCGTATAAATCGTTGAAAGATTAAAAAGTAAAAGTGTTAAGAAATAATCATTTAAGGAAGATTTACAAAGACTAATTGGGATTGGGAAGTAGAAAGTTCGTATAGAAGTTGTTTTTTTTATGTTCTTTATAAGCTTGACTCTACACAACTTCATATTTATTCAGATTATATAATGTAATGTAATGATAATGTACAGAATACTTTATTTTTAAATGATCATTACGATTTATTTGCTATATATTGGGAGGGTGGGGTAGTTTTCTTATATAAAATGTTAATTTTTCAACGAAGCACAAACCTCAATAACGTTATTATTCAATAGTATGTCATTTGTTATTTTTGGTTTTTAATAAAACGTTTAAAAATAAGGATAAACCTATAATTATATATTACTTAGGGGTATTGAACCAAGCACGATTACAATCTGTTATGACCCAAATTACAGGTAGATGTACATTTTGCATGAGTCCCTGGCACCACAAGATTCATCTTATGAGGATAACGAAAAACTCATTACAGGAAATTAAACTACTGCTTACTTTTACTATTCATTTATTAACAAATTTCATATATGAAAAAACGACTTGAATCTTTAAAAAACAACTGACACATTAACAAAAGCAAGAGTATATTTAAAAAAAACTTAATCGTTTAAAAAACTGTGCTTACAAAAACTATTAACAAATCAGACTTAAACAAAACACACCTATATCATACGTATCTCCATTTAAAAAAATTTTTAAAACTTAAATAAACTAGATACACATTGACACTTAATAAAATAAAATAAAATTGTCATTAACGTTTCATGAATCTACACGTTTTTCTTCACGGAATTAAAAACATGGAGTGCTCATTTAGGTGGCGCCGGATCCAACGCAGTGTTGAGAGAATAATTTCGATACATTCCAGACGACGCCAAAAAGTTTGAGAAACTTTGACTCTTCGGGAAATACACTGATGGTACCGAATGAAAGCCTAGAAGACACATTTCATGCAATCCATTAGAAAGAACTGTGAACTAAGAAACTAATCTTATCTTCACTTCACGATAGAGTTTTACGCACTATATTAGAAAAAAACACAACAAAAAACATTTTTATAACAGAGTTTGAATAAAGCAAACGAGAAATGTTAATTTGTTATTATTAAAATTCATCGTTAATTATATAATTCAAATTTAAATTTTCCTACTTCCAGTAAATGATAAAACGCTAGTTGAATATTAAAGACCATGCGACATTTCTTTTATATTATAAACAACAATAAGGTATTTTTTGCGCTGTATATGAAATATAACAATGTCAACTAGTGCCTATAACAATGATTTACAATGGCATTAGTATCCTCACACCAAATTAGTTTAATCTGTCTTTAGGCCGATAGGCCCACGTGTCTATTGTTGCTTAAATCGTCTTAAAGCCTATACAAAAACAGTTACCTAGTGGGATTTGAATTAAGTTAAATAATTAATTTAAAAGTGACCATACGATAAGATAGTTCTCAGGTTATTATTATGAGAATTCAATGCTTAAAGTTTCGTTCAGAAAAAATGTTTAATTTTTAAACAAATGTCCTCAACTGGTTCCTAGTATGGATTGAGGAAACTATGAAATTGACTACTGAGTAATTTTTACTCATCAGTAGGTACTCATAAGATAATCCATTTGGTACTGATTACATATAACCTTTAATAATCTATAAAACTATTCAAATACTAACATTATCCACCTATCACCCAACCTTCAGTAGTCCATTGTTGGACAAAAGTATCACTATATGACTTAGTGATACTTTTGTCCAACAACGGGCAAATTTTCACCAAGTCATAGGAATAGAAAGTTGACAGCGCGATGAAAACCTTTCGGCTTGCCATTTCCTCTATGTAGGTACACTAGGTGGTAGGTATACTAGGTACGTAGTACGTACTGTAGCTAACACGTAACATATGAGCGGTATCTAATTTTTGAACAAACACCACACGATATCTATTCACGACACGGTAGAAATTCTCTACAACAAAATATTTGAAAATTTGTGACAGCTTTTCATTTTTAGAATATACAATTAAATGTTCCTTACGTTAGCTTAAAAAGAGATAAAATATATACCTGGTGGATACCATCCGTACACACTGGCCGAGGTCCTATAGAACGGATGCTGTTTGCTCTCTTGGCATCCGTACCCGTTAAACCAATCTGTAAATAATAACATTATTTTTTCATAGCAGCCACCAATAATATAACACTCATTACAACAAAATTTTATCGTATGGTGTATGTTATTGTAAGAAAAAACATATTTTACTTATTCGAAAAGCATTTTTACATGAGATCTACTTAGAAATATGAGTACAAAAAATCATTATAATCCTAACAACTGATTCCACGATGTGCAAAACATACAAATTTATCTGGTTACCTGAATATTTAATGTGTTATTAATTAAGGTTTAATATTTAATTTATTTAGTTTGTGGTGCTAAAACATATTAAATATAACATACATTATTGAATTTGAAAGCGATGCTAATCACCAGAACTTTAATTTTATATCATCACAAAATCGGTAGGTACACGCAACCCGCATCTAAACTACCTGCATACTCATCAACATATTCTTAGGATCAACGACACTACTAACTTTATTGACCCTCGCAATAACACTTTGACAAACGAATCTACTCCTTTAACGTATAGAAAAATCCTGTGTTCACATATTTCAAAATATACAACACTTAGTACCAGCATTCATATATTAATTTATTCATTGCTGATATATCAATATACATGCAATAAGTTACCTGCCTAATTGAAATTGAAAATTATAAAGAAATAAATATTCGGGAGTACGATTATGAGGCAACCATTTTAGTCCACGGGAGTAGCAACGCATCTGTAATTGACTTTAGATAGAACCCCTGTTCTGCATGAAGTGCATATGCAGATGCAGATGTCCATGGGCGGCAGAGGCCACTTACCATTAGGCTGACTGCATGACTGCAAAAAAATTCTTCAGCCAATTTTAAAAGGTGTGGCAGGATAAACATACGCAAAATATTTCAACTTCCTTAACAACGCATTTACGAGCGATCTAATTTGATATTCCATTTGCATCTAGAATTAGCTACGTGTTTCCTACATCTGTAATATAAAAAACAACATACGAGGATGTTCAAATCTCTTCGGCAGGTTACAAGTGATAAATATATCAGATGTCTTCAGATCTGGTTTTCTGATTTCCTGCTGCAAGCTTGCCCTGTCTACGCAGGTCGCTGAACAGAATCCTGGCTGTGGCTCCTCCTTTCCAGTATCTAGTGCTTTTGAACCTTGTTGGTCACCCATTATAAGAAAAGAAAAGGAAATAGATGGTTACAATAAATATCTACGAAAGCTAAATCTTATACAAAAGTTCTAATCGCGTTTAGAGTGCTTGTTTAAAACCATGGCAACGAAGCTATATTTTTCTTTTATGACAACGGCCATGTAATAAAGTAATAAAGAGTTTGTATACTAAAAAAATGTTTTTATTTTTTGCATTTAAATCAAGAAACGTAGTGGTATCCTTTACATAGCATACGCATACGTCTAGCATACGTCTGGCTATTGAATGAAATCCAAGGATTTTGGATTTTTTGCTTTAAACTAATTTTTTATAACACGTAAGTAGCAAAATTACATGTAGTCTACCTGATGATAAATGCTCACTACCACCCAGAGATATCTGTAATCAACCCCAGATAAGATCAGTCTTAACTGAGGTTGGCCACAGATGGGTTGCTATCCTTAAGAACTAAGCTGGAATGCCTCGAATATATATGACTCCTTTACCACACCGTTCAAAGTAAAAAACAGCAGCATACTACTGTTATTTGGCAGAAATAAATGAATACTTTCAAGCTTTTCAATACTTTCAAGCTTAAAATGCAGAGAAAATATTCATCAATCAGTCTTCCTACTATAAAAGTAAATCAATGTAAATCGCAAAGGTGCAAACTAGCGAAAATCGAGTCAAGGGTACGCAAAGCGCTTCGTTAGCGTTCTATATTTGTTATAATTAAGTCAGCAAAACGAGTAGCGCTATCGAAACCTATATGTATTCAAAACTACTAAGTATGTAAAGACACACGTCCAGTAAGAGAAGTTTTATTTTCTTTCATATAATATCACTTCGTGACATTCTCTTTTTATTTTCTTAATCGTATTTTCTGTTGTTGCTTACATTTTATTGGTTACAATATACAGTGTTGTTATTAATATCTAAGAACCTGGAAAATCCTATGTTCATGAGAAGTCTTACAGATTTAAGTTTGTTTTTCCCTCGTTAGTTTAAGATACAGGCACAACTAAACCATTTTAGTACAATTTATTTTAATTTACCAAAATATTTTAAGGATAACTCTAAATTGAAATTATAATGTGGTTTTATTCATATACTTCTGCTAAAGTATTATTTCTATGCATTGTTAAAATATATATGATTAAACTTTATGTATCTACTTTTAAGTATATTTTGGAGATTTTGCACATTTATTTAATTTAGATAACACATAACATGTTATTATAAGTAGTTACTTATTTTTCACAGTAAAGCAAACTTTTAATATCAGGTCAAGTAACAAAATAAACAATTATGACTAAATGCAAAATGATTTAGTGTCCGTTGTTCCCTAGCTCATTGGGCATGCATTGGACTGAATATATTAGCTGTTATCAGCAGTATCAGGACGACAACAGACAATAAACGAGTGGGTGCCTATCGCCCCTCCTACTCCGTAACGCTAACTACGAACCAGTATACGACTCAATCGATTGACAATATCACAACTTTAAACTAACTTTTTGTAAAGATTGAAAAAAGTTGCAGTTATTTTTTAATCTTTCATAAGGTTGTCATTTTCGCAATTGTCATAGACCTAGAATATTTGATTTTTGAGACAAAAATGAAAACAATAGTAATAGAAGAACCCTTTAATCTAAAAGTGGTGAGATTTGAGTTGGACTTTACTACGCTTGACCCTCCAACTCCGAGACAGAAAGAAAAATGCAAAGAGATCAAGATTCCAAAAGTAAATTTCAACAGGAAACATTCAATAATACCACCGCCTCCTCCAGTGCAAAGCTCGCAAAAGGTATTGTCAATCTTGTTATGAAATAAATAATATTATCTATTTAATAATGGTTATTTTTTCTTATAGAATTTGTGAACCTAAGTAGAGCTTCCCATTTTTTAAATACAAATCACATTCGAAAGCTATTCCATATGGAATTGAAAAATATTTAAATGTATAAAATCATTAAAAGTTGCCCTATATATTGAATGATAATTGTTACAAACTAAAATCAAAAATAGTATGTTATTTTTCACTTTTGTTTCAACATTTTAACAGAAACGAGATGTAAAAGATTTAGTAGAAGAACTTCTTGATGAACTTTATGCGAACCAACGGGATTGGAGTAATACCAGTGTCAACGAATACAGCCATGGGTAAAGATATGCTACATAATTACTAGATTTTATTTAATCTCACATTTGCACATTCGTTTTTGCCACGAACGTGTAAGATGTGGAATGAGCTTCCTCCTGAGGTATTCCAGGAGCGCTATGAAATTGGGTTCTTCAAAAAAGGTATGAAAAGAGCTCTCCTTCGGAGCCGGCGATGCATTTGTGACTCCCCTAGTATTGCAAATGTCCATAGGCGACGGTGACTACTTACCAACAGGGAGCCCGTCTGTCTTATCGTTAGCTTTAGGTATAAAAAAAATTGCTATTTGTATGTTCTCCTAGTGGTAGAACCAGTTAGTTCAATTGGGAAAGTACCACCAGCACACCTACATCTAGCGTGAAGCCGTTCTTACGTTTCTGTGGAATGATGTGGTTGCCGGGTCACTTATGTATGAGGCGACTATCTTATACATCAGGAGTAGCTACGCATTTGTGATCGACTTTAGATAGAACCCCTGTGATATATGAAGTTGCATACTGATGTCCACGGGCGGCCGTAACCACTTACCATCAGGTGAACTGCTATGCTCGTTTGCTACTTCAGTCTAAAAAAATATATGTAGACATGTACATCTTTCAAAGTAGACTTGAACTTCTTCCCGGATTGAGCTGAAATTTTGATTACAAGTTTGATTTGGATGACAATGTATTATAGGTATTATTGGTTTAGTGGCGTCATTTTAAATCGAAAATGCCAACACCCAAGAAGGCGGGTGTTAAATATATGGTTTTATAAGAAGAATACAAAAAACAAAATGACGTTAGTACTTATTATAAGGATAAGGTCGTGTACCTATTCCTATAACGTGTCGACTTTTACGTTATATATACAAATATTTTATTATAGGTCGACTCAAGCGGCGTCTACTTCCTCTCAGTCCGTCACCGAGGAGCACTCTGATGCAATTGAACGAAACTACTTGGAATCAATAGGTAAAACGTAATTACTAATATGATACCGTTGAACTTTTACCTGAGTGAGCCAGGAGAAGAATAATATTTTTCTACCGTATGTATTTATTTGTTTGTATGTATGTCCATTTCTTTGTCACGCGCTACAGCCAAAACGGCTTGGCGGATTGTGATGTATGACATATCATTTGGATCATCTCAGTTTGCATATTGACATTGGCTATAAAATCATTAAAGTTGCAAGAATATTATCAATTTTCGGTGTAAAACATTATGCTTAACCTATGTGTAAATTGTTTTACGTTACCGTCCTTGAGTGAAGTTAGTTTTGCCAATCACAGGCATAACAGACAGAATGAATGAACAAAAGTTTAACGATAGACATTTATTTTTATCTCCATTTTAGAAATCGATGAACTTCGCGATCATATAGCTGAATACACAAATAGACTGCAAGCGACGGGCGAACGATTGGCGAAATGGTTGAGAATAAAGGACAAGCTGCGAAGGCAACAAAAGAGGCTCTGCGCTGCCTTTACTATTCTCCTTCGTCATATAAGTATGTAAAATTATATATAGAAAGATGCTAAGCTCACAAAAAAGTGATTAGTATGCAGATTTTTTTTATTTTCCGCATAAATAATTTATGAAGACCATTAAGTTATGTCATTTTAGGCATACAATATAATATTTTCAAACTTTTGCGTCACTAATCTTTACCATTTATCATTAATAACAATATATAACAAATTGACGCTAAACATTTAAATATTTATTATTTACGACATATACGCAACATTTTTATCTGCATTAAAAATCTCACCCATTAATAAACTTTTTAATAAAGCTCATTCAACATATTTTATCTCAAAGGCTGTATGATATTTTACAACTGCAGTGATCAACGCTATTCATGAATAGAGAGGAGCTAGACGACTTTCATTTCATTCAGAGACTTAAAATAACTTCACGCACATCAAAGCAACGGCAGTACATGGGGCTTTTCAATTCGTGTACGTTAGTGATGAGACTCGAGTCCTGGGTTTACTTGAGTCACTCGAGTGGATTTAACACACTCGTACTCGATTGAAATAAAAAATCACTCAAATATCTATTCAATCGAGTTACCGAGTCAACTCGACGCATCGTGTCGATTCTGTTGCCAGTAGATGTCACTTCGCTACTTTATTTTACTTACCTTTGCCGCATCGGTACAAACAAAATTGACAGATTTAAACTTGCATCTCGTAGTTCGCCGCAAGTTTTGTTAATAAATAGATTGATTGAACTTTAGTCTATAATAGTGTTAAAATAGTATACGTATTACTATATTACAACGTATATACTATATGACAATGACACTATTTTAATATAGGCATATGTTAAAAATTGCTAAAATAAATCTCACTCGAATTGCACTTGCAACTCGAGTAAGATTTTTCACTCGAGTAACACGAAAACTCGAGTATGACTCGAGTAAGTTAGTATTGCTCGAGTGACTCGAGTCACAATACCTATTCGAGTCGTGTTCGTCGTCATCACTAGTGTATGACACTGACGTACACAGCGATACGAATCGATACGCGACGCACACACCAATTTATGTGAACTAACGCGCATGCCCAGAGACATATACCACGATACTCTTCGGGATCCTATCCGGCTCTATCTTCACTGTTGTCCTGGCATCGATTTGAATTAAATACCAATGCTATATTGTAGTACAGGGTGGCCAGCCCCACCACTACGGTTCGCGAGTTTCCCCGTAAACATCACATCAGCTGGCCGACAGCGCCGTCTCAAATGTATCGCAGATATGTCATATTATAATTCGATTCTGCGCTTTGTTTCGCTCACTGTTTTTAATGTACTTTTAATTCGATTTGTGATTAGGATGTTTTCGTAGTCCAATACTAAGAATGACGTGTTTGCCTGCAGTGCCGTTGCGTCGAATTGACAAATAATTAAGTTTGTGATAGTGCGGTCGAAAGTATGCATTTATTGTCAAATGTGTGCCGAATACAGAACCGATGAGTGCGCTCTTAAATTCCCTCAGGAACTTAGCAAGTTCTTCGAGGGCTACCACAGGTACTAACCAAACAGCAATAAGTTTTTGTTCTATTCTTGTTTCATCGTCTCTACATTTGCTTTCTTGAAGCAATTAAACCAAATTCTTTTAGACAAAAATATCACATCTATCCGATGATGATGATGCAGTGCTTAATCTGACAAAGTAAAATCCGTATCCGTCAATATTATTCCAAAACGAATGATACTGAGGTGTTAACAATTATTTGACATTTATATTGTGACCAATTATGTTGTATCTTACATAATGTTTAAGACAGTAGTTTACGTTTATAATGAAATAATAAACATTATATTCTGTATAAAAGCGATAGATACAATATATCGCTTTCTATACAGAATGTACAGAATGTGAAGATATTTTTTGAGTAAAAAATAATTAAAAAGATGAAAATAATAGTTGATATGTATATTGGTAATAAATTGACCAAGTTCTTTTAAATGTTTCGTGCTTGTTAATAAACTAAAATTATAAAAAATAACAATAATGTAATTCATACATATTAACATTTGTAATATTATGTTTTATATACATAGTACTACTAACATATAATATAAACTACTAATATAAATAATATAAATAAACTACTAATATAACTACTAATATAAATAAAATCCATCGTTAACGTAACTCACCAGTAGGTAATTAAAATACTAGTGCATAATACTGAAAATAGAATAGGAATAAGAATAGCCTTCGACATCAATAAAGCCTATTCAGCCTAATCCTACAGAAAAATATACCTAGATTTAGTAATGCCTACCTACTGTTGTAAACGTTGATTCAAGGAACATGCCCACGTTGACCTTTTACATGTAATCCCTTCATTGTATATGTATGTACCAACAATGCGATAAACTTTTACGTGTAGTGTGGAAGCACTAGTGGCAGGATGTATAACCTAATATCAGAGACTCGTAGCATATTCTATAGAGTCTTAAACTACGAAATAAAAACTGTTAAATTTAATTCAACTGCTCGTATTATAAAGAAGCGTATTACGGGCAAAGTCACGGCATATCATATAAATACTTTAAATAATCTTATAAACAATTTTAAATCAGAGGTTCTCGAATTCTTCATAGTTTTCCTTTTGAATGTTAACAAACTACGAACGTTTAAGAAAATGTTTCTACTGATCAGAAAAAGTGTAGCGTTAATGTGCCGGCGGTAAAAAAAATGTACCGGCGGCAATAGTAGGTATCTAAACTTGTTAGTAATGCCACTGTATCTAATATTTATTTAGTAAATGGAAATTTTATATTTAAACTTTCGTGATAAATATACCTTTACTAATCTTGGACCTTAATCAAGATAAGTTTTAAAGTAATGGCATAAAATATAATTCCGATTCGTCAAGAATGTCATGAAAGTTATAATATACAATAGGGCCAAATATAACTAACACGAATTTTAACTTGTTAACTAAAGTTAGAATGCAAACAAAATTATACTATAAATTGATGTTCTTCCTATCGCACATAGACAACGAAAAGGACTTATGATATCTAGAAAATAAAAAACTTAAACTGAACTCGAAAAGGAAATACATAAATATTTCTTTAAAATCGCGCTAAAACGCGCGGTTTTAAAGGAATATTATAGAAACTCTCCAAAATACGAACAAAGTTTTATTATATGACATTCAATTTCGCTGTAGTTCCCTTAAATTCGATATTAGGTCCATTTTAATGTTAGCGTGATAAATAGAAGAGAATATAAACTGTTGTTTCCGCAGGTGGCGAGAGCGGTGCGCGGTTCGGCGTGACCCCGGGCAACGAAGGGCCCGGCGAGGGCGGCTACGCGGAGTGGCTGCACGCGATGCGTCTCGTCGCGCGCCTGCCCGCCGGCGTGCCGCACCACTTCCGCAGAAAGGTAGCGCACACGTCTCGAGGGCTTTCACGTGCGGTAAAGTGCACTTCAAACGTTGCCAGGACGCCACATTTTGAAATGCGTATGATTTTCGTGCAGTTGCAAGTAACTGTAGCGTTTATTATTTTCCGAGGCTTGTTTCTTTTCGATATTTTTATATAAGCATTATGTGTACTTTGTAAATGAATACGTTTGCATATGTTAAATATCTGTTAAACATCTATACACTGAATATAAACATACATAAAATTCAAGTTATGAAAATACATAAGCTCTATTAAAAGTACTATATACCTAACGTTGTTAATTTTTGTAAACACAGGTGCTATTGTGGGGCACAGCTAGTATCTAAGTAAAGCGAGCAATATGGAAAAATGCCACATACAAAACATATGTAACACCAACTTATGTTGCTATTAATTAAGCCTGCTTATTTCGTTAATATTAAATATTACATACCTATATTATTTTTATATTTAAAGTTAGCTAAATATACTTCCAAACATTACACAAGGTGCCACAAAAGTAAACACCCTATCGGAAGATGCTATAATTTTTGCAAATGCAAATTTTCAGTTCTGCTTTGATATTTGTGAAGTAAACAAATCGAAAATATAGGTACATAAATTAGACATGAATCACTATGCTCCTCAATAAAGCATTTTCGGGTCATCTCTTGTTTTAATTGTTTTAAATTAATAATTTGAGGTTTGTAGTGGCCTGCAAGATCACCTAATTTAATTGTTTCTGACTTATTTTTGTGTGGTCTCTTTAAGTTACGAGTTTAAGTCAACAAGGCTCAGACCCTTGAAGCCCTGAAGAGAATACCCACCAAAGATTCATTAATTTGCCGCCGGAACTTCTGGAAAGAGGACTGACGAAAATAGCCATAAATCGATCCCGTATGGGCAAACTGAGCAAATATTACTTTTTCTACTTAACGAAAATAAAATTAGACATGAAACCAATACAATCCAACAAAAAAAAAAAAAGAAAAGTTTTTCATTCATTCAATAAAACAAAATACACCCAAAGAAAATCGCATGACAACTTTCCCGCCACCCTATATATATAAACAAAGCTATATAAATAAAAAATAAAAAATAAAAATCGGTCCAGAAACGGCGGAGAAATCGGTGAATATACATAAAAAAAATACATACAGTCGAACGTATGACCTCCTCCTTTTCGAAGTCGGTTAAAAATTAGGTAACTTTATCTTCATCATGGGTAATTTCACTTATTGGATAAAGTGAAAGTAAAATACTGCACGTCCTTCATAATTGATATTTATAGTTGTCCATAAAAAGCAACGTGTTATTTTAGTGTAAGCATAAAATATAAAAATGACGCAATGAAAATTTCTACTACAGAACTTGACCTCAGTTATTCTTAGGAACATGTAATAAAACCGCGTTAACCAGCGTTGCTGCTATAGCATAAAGCGGTAATAACGTTGCAAAAATAAATGAACAAAGTAAAGTACGAGTACACGTATGGCCTCGAGGCCTACAGGGATATCATAGTCCAACACGCTGGCAAATCCACTAATTATGATTTGCCCTCGTGTTCAACAAGACGCGCGTACAAAAATTTTACGGTAATAGCAGCTACTAGGTTTCTTTACGTTGTTTTCTTTTAGCCTTATTCGTTCATCGCCGAAGAACCTGATCGCAAATTTTGAGTTTGAAATCCGTCCAGGCAAAAATACATAGCATAGGACAATCATTACTACTACTATTGAATACTACCTACTATTGAATCATCGTGAATCCATTATTTTCCCTCTGCTGGGCACGGATCTTGTTTGACTGTTATAAATTTGTAACATCGCTCACCTTTGACTTGTTTTCTTAAAGAGGTCTTGGGAATCCAGTTTTTTGATTTTTTATTTTATCTGAAGTAGTAAACGAGCATGCAGTCCACTCGATGGTAAATGATAACACCCATGGACATCTGCAAGCAATTTCATATAAAAATGGGGTTCTATCTGAAGTCAATCACAGATGTGTTGCTACTCCTGAGGACTAAGATGGTCGCCACATATATCCATCCATCAATCCATCAGCCTTTCGAGGTCCACTGCTGGACATAGGCCTGCCCTAAACGGCGCCACTCCAACCGGTCCTGTGCCTT
>DWNE01003466.1:0-16625 GCA_018249875.1 Cecropterus toxeus | reverse complement strand
TACTTGCATGCCAAATTTCAGCCCGATCCGTCCAGTGGTTTGGGCTGTGCGTTGATAGATCACTATGTCAGTAAGTCAGTCACCTTTGAGCTGTATATATTTAGATAGATAGCATCTCACTTACCGCACTCTTTAAATGAACAACACATCACTACCGTTATTGAAACTGTGTCTGTAACTTTTTAAATCAGTTTATAAATAATGAGCTTATTTTAAATACAAAAAAAAAAATAGTTATGTCATTGAAAATTTAACAAGTAATTTAGTTGCAATAAGGTATTAAGTTTGTTCTTTTAAGGATATTGAATACCTAACTCGTAAAAGTTTTTGTTTCCTAGTCACATCCTTCAAGCTTATAACTTCATTTATATAATATAGAAGTAGCAAATGATCATGCAGTCCACGCGCATGGACATCTCTAATCAACCCTAGGTAAGATCAGTCTTACTTTAGGCCAACACCAAATGCTTTGCTATCCCTGAGGAGTAAGTAGGAGCGCTTCAAATAAGCATATATCCCTTACCATACTCTTCAGATCAGAACATAGCAGTGCATAATACTGATATAATTAGACAGAAATAGACCTGACGGTCGTTGGAGTCAAACCGCATAGAGTACTACCACCTTTGAACGTTTGAACCACCTTTAACGCTACTGTTATAAATCAGAAATAAGCTGATGGTTTGTTGATAAACTCCGGTTGCGTTCCTTTGGAGATCCCGGAGTCCTCTTCGCAGCGCAGGACGTCCACCTGGGGGTTTTAGTGCGGTAAAAATCCCACTTAACCTAGCGTCGCTCCCACGGAGTCGGGTACCTCTTGAAAGTTTCCCCTCGATAACAAAAAAAAATGGTTGATAAGTTGGTGAACGGTGATGTCTCCAGAATCTAATAACCTTCAAAATAAAAGAATAAGAATCTTACCGTTTATTCAATTCAGTTCATAAAATACATTTCGCAATATTAACCTTAATAGCAATGGCCACAATAGTGGAGTTTGCCACTCAAAGTAGAGACAATACGGATTCAGACGCTAGATCCGTTCCCCTGTTTGTTTGAAACATTTAAAACAACGCTATTGTTATGAAACATTCGCAGTAAGTCTACTTCACCCTGGAATGCTTCCGGGTTACTTAGGTATATGAAATGCTGGTGTATTGTCGTCCTTGTTTGCAATTTGTTACAATTAAATAATTAGGTTTAATCAGAGGAATTAAGTAGCGCGATGTACATTACGCATTTTCTTTGACCAAAAAGTCTTTAAGATATAATCTACGAATCGGCTGGTGAACTATACCATAAATCTCTCATTCAAAAAGGTGACCCGCGCCTAGCATAGAAACAATAATGCATTATTGATAGGGGAATACTATTAAAATAGGTAGGTATGTTTATGTTACCGAAGTGATAACCGTTCGGAGATTTTCCTGTATTAAGTTATCATTGCTACCCAATGTACCGCTAAATTATCAGAACTCGATCATAGATGCATTGCCACTTCCAAATACTAAATAGAACATGTATCATCCATCCATCCAATACTTTCTTAAATCCAAGGCTAGACACATGACTCGCCTAAAGGTTTTTTTCCAATAGTTACTGCGTCTAGCATATGTATTGTGACCGCAGTTGGTATTGATGTTACAGAAGAATATGCCTTTTTTTATAAATATGAAGTAGCAAACGAGCAAGCAGCCCACCTGATGGTAAGTGGTTACTGCCGCCCGTAGACATTTGTAAGTAACTTCATATAGAACAGGGGTTCTGTATTAAGTCGACAACAGATGCGTTTCTACACCCGAGGACTGAGATTGTCGCCTCATATAAAAGTGAGCCAGCAACCACACCCTTCCACCGAAACGCAAGAACTGCTTCACGCTAAAAATAGGCGTGGCGGTGGTACTTCCCCGGTCGAATTACGTTGGTTCTCCCACCTGTATATGCTGTCCATCTTGTAGATTATTCTTCTCAATTGCTTCTTACGACATCCATAAGAAGAGCCCTCTCTTCAGCTCCCTACTAGAGCCAGTCCATACCGGCGCGGCACAACGGTACAGTATATATAGGACAGCTATTTAATTGTATGACATCTGGAATACACCTAAGATCGTAATTGGCAGATATCTGATATACTTGTTAAATTATTAAAATGTTATTTGTATCCTTATTTAAGGAAAAGTTTATTAACTGCAATTTATTCAACCAAGTGTTAAGGCAGCGGACTTAAACTGTCTTCGCGTTGTAACTTATTGCTTTCACCAAATGTACCTAACAAAGTTCTGAATAAAATAAAAACAATGCTTCATATAGAAAGTTGGATTAGTATAACCTCAGAATAGCTAATTAGAGTCGAAAAAGTTTTGAAGATGTTAATCTCAAGTTTGGAAGGAGTTGCGCCTATTTAAAATTTGTTTGGGTTCTTTTGTGTTTGTAATTCCGTCGTCCATCTTTATAACTACTTATGTATTTGTTACGATCTCGTTCAATGTTGGGATCATTTAACACATTTATTTGTTTGATTTTTTATGTTAGAATTTATTAATTACTAGGTTATTCATGCAATTCAGCTCGTTTCTTTTCTGTCTACCAGGATATTAGTATCCTATATAATTAATCCATGTCCTATATATATATGTGTGCCAAATTTCGAAATCCGATTAGTAGTTTTGCGTGTAAGAGTAGGTAACAAATACACATACTTCCTCTATGGCTTTCGCATTTATAATGAAGATTTTTGAAATCACTAGGCAATCAATCCCTTTTGGAGGGCTCCTCGGACATACTAATGACAATGCCTGCGAACAAAATAACTCTAATCGCTTTATACGTTCATAGTCCCAAAATACAAACCTTAATTTATCATTTCGCTATCGTCTAGCCAAAAATGCATGGTAATCTCTCAGCTGGGATTAGCCGGGAAACTATACCAAATTATTACAACCGCATTACGACGACATACAAAAGTAATGGACTCGTGTATATTGAGTCGACAAAAAGAAACCAACAACAAATGACATACTTTGCTCACATACGAAGCCTCTTGACTCACGGTGATTGTATAATCGTCCTTAGGTCAGGTATTATTGCACAATCAACTGATGGTTCGCTGACCGCGTAACCTGGCGCCGGGACGCTCGAGCCAATCATCGATTATCATGCACTGCTTGATATTAAATAACAAAGAATGTGATATCGTTTCAATATAAATGTAATTAAAATCTCATCAATGGCGGTAATGATTTTGGTGAAATTTTTGCTGTCAAATTTTTATGCTGGTCGCTCCCATGGTGACGGGTACCTTTTAAAGGTTTTCACATCGAGAACAAGAAAAAATAAGTGTAATTAGCTGCACTGCTAATTAGCTTTGCCTTATTGCTAAATTATATTTTCCAAAAAACATTTTAGTGATTTATATTTGGTACTTGTGCCTGTGAGCCGTTACACGGAGTGATCTTCATTTTTGCAAGCGGTTTAACAGCAATATCCGTATTTTACATTTGCTGTCATTCTTCCCGTGATATGCAAGATCGCGATAACATAACATAAACTAAACTTAATAAAATTAAGTTTGAATAGCACCGTATCAAACCGCGATCCCATAGTGCAACCAATGTAGAAAACAACAATGCCAACAGAGAAACAAAACACAAAGTGCAAATAAAATTAATATAAAATTAACTATAAATATACATTTATTAAGTCGTTAACATAACTTTTATGTTTGTAAATAATATTTACTTACAAGAAATATTTCATGGTAATTTAAATATTGTAAAACTATACACAAGTATTTACAAACATTTACAATAGTTATATTAAATAAAAATTAAAAATAAATAAAAATTTAACTATAAATAAAACAAAGAGTCCAAACCGCTGTCTTTACCATAACTTACCTTAACATAACTTGTTGAATACCTAATAAAAGTCATGAATTCTTACGTCACACTCACATATCTATAGCATTATAACCAATCGTTCATCGACCGCGGGCGACGAGGCCGGCCCTATGATCGATTATCATGCTCCGTGTGATAAGTGACACATATTCTATTTATACGTGGTATTACAATTCTAGTGACGTCAATATAATGAGGTGGTTAAATTGATTTTTTTGTGGGATGAGACCGAGTGAGGCGGGGTGGGATAGAACAATATTTTTGGCGCGAGACCTTAAAATCCTGATTTAAACCTCGATAAAACGAAAATCTGTAGCGAAAGCAGTTGTCGGCACTATAATTAGATGGCGCTTTCTGAATCATGCTAACGATTTTACTTCGTAGCTTATACGCGAAATAAGATGACGAATACGGGCTGCAGTAATTACTTAATCAGTCACTTCTGTCGTGTGTGTATTGCGTACACACTGTTTTTTTTTTAACTACATGTAAACGAGCATGCAGTCTACCTGATGGTAAGTGGCCGCTGCCACCCTTGGACTTCTGTTAACAACCCCTTATAAGAGTTATTACTTGAAATTGGTCATAGATGCGCTGTTACTCCTGAGGATTAAGGTGGAAAATTTCGGATATGTGTCCCTTACTATATGCTTCCAAACACAACAAAGTAGCGCTCAACACTGTTGCTATGATTATGGTGCCTCCGGAATCAAGTACTTTGTACCATAATAATAACTAAAGTATAATTCAATCAATAATTTCATGATACGAATAGGCACGTCCGCGATTTTCATAAAATAACTTGTTCTTGTTTAAAAATAATATAAATAAAAAATAACCGTACCAGCTACATATGTGCAATACAAAAGTGCAAACACGTAGTGATAATAAAACGTTTCATTTGCAAATGGCTCTAGCTTTTACACGTGTATATTAATTGCCCAGCTACTGTTGGTATGTAAATAAGTGGGACATTCGCGTGGGAGAGAGTGGCGCCTGCTAACCAAGCGTGGAAATATGCAAAGCTAGGCCGAATTAATAATATTTTATTAAATGGATAAGCGTCGTTAGTACTAAGCTAAACAGCCCTATAATGTGCCATTGAAATTCGTTGCACGTCACTCCTGTAAGAATGTCGCACAGAAAATGATGTAATAATATGTTCTTCTTTTGTTTGTCAGAGCTCTAATATTTTTCTAAAACATTATGAACTATGTCTGAAATAAATGATTAATATTATTATTATAAGTTAAAATGAGCTAAGATAACCACAAGTCACAATTTACTCTCTAGTCCAAGAGTCGGCAAGTAGTTTTAAGTGAGGTCCGGATATTGGTGCAGAAAGGTCCAATGCAGTGCTGACTCGAGGCATGGTAAAAAAATGAGCGAAATTAATTTATGGCTTCCCCTCGAAATATATCTATATGCTATTGAGCTTGTTTATATAAATGTTATAAAATATTAATTTAATGTTATTGCGCCTGATTTAACAATCGTACTTAAGAAGTAAACTCCAGTAGTGCGTCGAACTGACACACACATTTTTTGATGCAAGCGGTATACATTTTTAAGTAGACCTATTTACGGAGGAAAATGTAGCTTAAATTCGTAAAAAAAAAATTGGTCAAATAGATAATTGTTTAAAGTCACCTGTATATTTTTGATTCATAGGATTAAGTACATCATCATTATATTTTCTATAATGTTTCATTTTCATTTCTTTTTTCATTTTTATATGAAATCATAACGAATGAATGGTAAAAACATCGTGTCAAATGTCAATCGTTAAAAATCTTCCAAAAATTATCACTATAATAACTAGTGTAGATAGATGCAATATATTCCTCACTATTGCATCGTCGAATACTTATGTAAATTATAGGTATTAGGAGTGAATTATCGAAGGTGCTTGCGAAGAAGGTTCCGTAGGAGGAAGCAGGCAGAGACCGCGTGGGAGGCACGAGCCGGAATGGCGCCTGCGTAAATTGCACATTTAGCAATATTTCCTGAATAACAATATTTATCAACATATTTATGATACCCAACTATCTACACCTGTTGGCATAATTATAATTTAATCTAAAGGCTCTTCTGTTTGGATTTAAAAAGCGTTGCAACCATATCTACTTCTGTTCTACGAGTTCTGATATCCATATAATGAATATAAGATTGAAGTAGTAAACCGACATACAATCCACCCGACAGTAAGTAGTTAGTGCCCCCTGTGGACATTCGTAAACAACATCATATTTAAGAGGAGTTCTATTAGAAGTCTATTACAGACACGAGAACTAAGATGGTCGCATCTTATGAAAGCGAGCGGCAAAAGCACCATTCGACCGAATCGCAAGAACTGCTTTACATTAGAAATATGGTACCTGCTCGTCGAACCATACTTGTTTATATATGTGTTGCAAACTAAAGATATTGTAAAGAAGAGACACATACATATTATGTGGCCTACTTTAGGGAGCACTTTAATTACATTTTGGATTGAAATTCAAGTGTGATAGCCTTTAATTCATCATCAACCCATTATTGCCTAACTGCTGAGCACGGATCTTCTCTCAGAATGAGTAAGTGTTTTAGGCCATGGTCCACCGCGCTGGCCAGGTTTTTCTACTTCTTTTTTTATAAAAATGAAGTTGCAAACGAGCATGCAGTCCGACTGCTGGTAAGTGGTTACTGCTGCCCATGGACATCTGTAAGCAACTTCATATAGAACCGGGTCTATCTGTAGTCGATCACAGATGCGTTGCTACTCCTGAGGACTAAGATGGTCGCCTCATATATAAGTGAGCCGTATATAAGTCATCACAGTAAAACAGTGATAATTTAAACAGTGATAACAGTGTGCCTGGGATTCGAACCTCAAACCCGCGATTAAAAGGCCGAGTTTCATCCATTAGGCTATCGCTGCTCATCCAAACAAGCAACTTACCATTCGATAAATACCAAGTTTATTTGTAACTTCCATTTTAATACATAATATCATAAGTAGGTCTCATATAGTCTAATTAGTTGGCTGACTGAGCTATGCCCGGGGTTATAAATAACTCGAGACGAGCTCACCCAATTAAAGCGAATTTTCCCCGGTAGAACACCTGTCTAGAAATAACATTACCAAAATATAGCTACACACGGTACCTGGTTGAAAGCTTACTCCCTTTTCATCATAACCCCTGAGAACACGATATATGAACGTATACTGTTAGGAAATTTCGTTTGAGTTTTGACGGTTTAAAATTTCTAGGTAGTGCTGTGGCTTCTTTGGTAGCAACGTAACTCAAAACGTAGAAAATGTTTTTCCATGATCTATGTTTGTAAGGATTCCTTGCTTAACTTTTCGAGAAATTGGAAGAACGAGAAATTGCTATTGATATTTCATGTGGTAACATAATGTAAAAAAAATATATGGATTATTCAATTTATTAGCAAGACGTCTCAGATGGAAAACTGCCATAAATTGCACTCTATGCACTAAGAAAGACGAATTCACGAACACCCAAATTCAGAACAAAAATCCAAATACATACATCATCGAACCCGGAATCGAAAAAAATAATAATTTCCAGCTGAAATCAAGGGAATCGCAAACATATTAACGTAGCGAGATTATAGAGATTTGGTCATCTTCCCGGAGCTAAGCTGATGGGATACCTATGTCAATTCGGCTGTAGCAATGGAAACACTAATCCTGATTGTGCTGAATATAGCTACAATCAACATATTCTACGGACTTTGCGATTTGGTTAGATCTAATTGATTTTATATCTCCCACCTAGGAAAGAGTTTATTTCGTATATATAGTATATAGAATTTATTTCGTTAATAAAATTATATGAACCGAGTGTATACGTGTTTGAAGAAGTATAACTACAAAAATATCACTATATTAATTGTCAAATCGGTATGCTGATCGCTTCGCTAATCAGGTCGTCATGAATATTTAAATTAGATAAAAATAAATATATACAATTTTCAGTATATTTTGTATGTCTGTCTCGTTATAAGCGAAGCACGTACCACTTTCACAGTCAAACGACGAATCTCGTTGCACTGTTGAATTTTCGCAAACTGTTATGACAACATGACACGTTGCATGCTTAAATTTGCAGCGAAGATCCTTTTGCTAAACTTTGTGCATTCTCTTTTGTATATAATTTTGTGTTCACTAAGTTTATTCAAAGAGAATACGTTAAATTTGTGTACTAACATTTCAGAGGATGTTTTGGTTTGGTTGTGTAAGATAAAAACTGAAAAATGCTAAGAGCGACCGCTAACCTAACCTAACCTAACATAAACCTTTACACGTATGTAAATCAAAAATAATATAAAATTTGTCTAAGAAATAAAAACGATTTAGATTTTGGGCTATTACTAGTGCTAATCAACGATTTCTACCTATCACCGCAGTCTTTCTCAACCTTCATCTATGTATATAATTATAACCTTGGAGCAGTAACAGCGGAATGGTTAAAACTCGATTTCTTTATTGAGGATCTAAGGTTCGAATTCAAGGCATTCAACAGTCAACACTGATTTTCTAAAATTTTGTTCGTATTATAAAATCCACGTTACGGTTAACGAAAACATTTAAGATTGCGGACACGAAGTGAAAGTTCTTAAATAAAAGAGTTCCAAAAGGTGTGTAAAGTTTACCAACTCGCACTAGGCCAGCGGTGGACTATGAAACTCTCTCAATTTGAGTGATGAGCCATGCCCAGCAGTGGGATAATCGTGAATTGATGAAGATAATTGAATGAATGCAGCCTAATTTGTATACCTTCTGTAGACTACTTATCCACTAGACATTACGAAAAAATTGTTATCCACATATTAAAAAGTTCATTTCTTAGTAAATAAAGAAGACACAGTAATCTAATATCCAAACGCGTAACAGTTTACGAGTCTCCCGTTACCCGTAAAATTATCCAATTACATCGCCACTAAATCGGATTACGCGACTCTGGGAATTAGCTTCGGATCGCAGGGCTTAAGACCGACTCGTTAATCCATCTACAAATATTTCTTCAAGGTTTGCATAAAATCACTACTTCCTTTACTTGAGCGTTGAGTAAGCGGTAAGTTTCCCATCAATTTTCTACAACGCACTTAAGTGCATTCATACAATAAACGTGCTTTTTTGCTGTTTGTAATAGAAAATAATACGGAACCCTGCGTGCGCGAGTCCGACTCGTACTTGACCGGTTTATACGAATGAAGTAGTAAATGAACATGCAGTCTACCTTTCATATGTGGTCACTGCTGCCCATGGACATTTGTAACCAACTCCACACAGAACAAGGTTTCTATTCGAAATTGATTACAAATGCATTTTCACTCAGCATTTAACACCTTTCAACTGAAACGCTGAACTGTTTTACGTAGAACTAAGCATGGCGGTGGTACCTTCCATATCGACCATCCTTAATATATCTCTTGGTTCTACCACCTGATATTAAGTGCCAGAGAAGATTGGAGACCCGCCAGAGTTTAGCATAAGGTGTGTTGCAACATTTGGAGACTAATTTGGAATTAATCGCATAATCGCAAATCGTTAAGTCGGAAGACAGCAGCGCTTAACAATGATGCGCTTGTCGGTGGCACCACTGGAATCAATCCATGAGATCTGGACCTTTGAAACATGTTCAATATATAAATAAATTCGAGAATTCGTACCTTACATTTCTATTCCACGACATACTTCAAATACACAATATCTGAAAATTGAAAACGAATCCGATTTCAAGTTTAACAAGGAAATAACAAGTTTGTCTTTGAGAGATTTTTCTCTGTACCAGTTTGTTCATGCAAAAACGTACGGATTCGCTCCTTTGAAGCTGTGTATCTCTGCAGATGATAGAGAATCAGTATATATGTAGATGTATGTATCCATATTCCTTTCCTCAGGTTTCTGCGTAGTAAAAATCTGTTACGTGTACTTTTATTACCTTTCAGAACATTTATAATTGTCACCAGGTAGTTCTATTGTAGTTCGACAGAGGAGGTACCACCGCCACGCCTATTTCTAGCGTGAAGCAGTTCTTGCGTTTCGGTGGAAAGTTGGGTTGCCGGCTTTCTTATATATATGGCGACCATCGTAGTTCTTGGACGTAGCAACGCACCTGAGATCGACATTGATCTAGGTTCTATCTGAGTCCATGGGCGGCAGTCACCATATTCCTTCAGATGAACTACAAGCTCGTTTGCTACTTCGGTCCGATAAAAAAAATCAGAACATTCACACATAATGGGACCATACATAAAATTGTTTGATAGATTAAATTTTTGCCAAAGACGGATAATTCATCAAATGTATTTTATTTAACATGGCAATGCTTTTTCTGGTGGTTAGTGGTTTTTCATGTCAATGGACATCAGGTCATGTTGTTAATGCCAATGTAATTAATACAATCTCAAATAGCATTGAAATTCTGCCTAAAATCGACCTCAGCACATTATTAAAAATCTGGTGCCAAGTGCGAGTCGGTTTCGGTCTCATAGGGTTCCGTACCATTATCTATAAAAAAACTGCAAAAAAAAATCTAGTTTGTTGTGAGGGAGCCCTCCTTAATTTTTTTATTTTAATTTAACTATTTATTTTTGAAATGAATATATGTATAACTAAATATACCGTGAATATTTAAAACCTTTACCTTATGCCGTTATTAATATGCAGTAAAAATACACTTGTTGTATAAGAGCCCCACTGAAATATTTATTTTCTTGTTTTTCGTATCTGTTGTTATAGCGGCTACAAGAATATACCATCTGTCAAAATTTCAACTGACTAACTATGAAGGTTCAGTAATAGGCTTCTGTATTTACCGTTTGGGTACAGAACCCTAAAAATTAAAAAAAAAAAACTTCAGACAAGAACACAACAGCTCAAGACTGTTGTCATAAGACATTAATGAATTTGGCTTCGTACTAAACGACTTTCCGTTTTAAAAAAATGTGTTAGAGAGAGAATATGATTTAAATTTGATGAGCAAAGCATAATGTGGTGGAAATAAAGTTTTCTAGTAAACGATGTTTTCTCACAAGCGTAAAATAAACCGTGTGACGAAGGTTCCGACAGGAGGGTCCGAGTAAAACAGTATATTAAAGGATGCTATGCCAACGATCTCGTGAATAAATAATTGGATGGAGGTCTCAGATGTATAGTGGCACTAACTGCTTCGGAATATAGACGATTATATAAAAGGGCAGTTATTAATAATAAATTTGTTAAAATAATTAAAATATTTTTTAGTAGTATCTTTATTTTTGTATGGAAAGCTTTTATTCGATATCCACATCATGGGTGCATAAGAAATAATTGGCCCGACACTTGAGCCATTTTGGATTTAGAATGAAGTCACTACGTGCCAAACTCACAGATAAACGCATATCCCCCAAAAACCTCGTACTATTTTGGCCGCAGACTGAAGGTTTTACTCAATGCGTTTCTTTTTTTTTGAAGCTGATGCCAAATCGTAAGAGGTGACTAAGGGAGAATACCTAGGAGACATTCTCTCTGAGATTCTTCGTTCGGAACTTATATATACGCAGGATGTTGAGAAAACCCTGATAGCGAGATTCAGAATCGGTGGCGCCATCTCTTGAAGAGTTGCAGTAGGTCGCCATGCCGTGTAACATCAAAACCCAACGTCGACAACGCATGCCAGACGCGGTGCCCAATGACAAAAGCCCCATCAGAGAGTTCTATGTATATCCAGCGATGGATTTCAAAAAGCTAGTAAATTGATATTCTTTGTATTCAAAGCCCAGAGCATACATTAAATTATCACTTACAATTTGAAAATGTACTATAGTACTACTAATACTACTAAAATACCAAATTACTAAAATGGAGGATACATATCAGTTTAAGCCCGCTTAGAATAATAGCTTTGAACTGAAAGCTCCTTTATCCTAACTTCATAAAGGATTACGCAACATCTTACACGAAACTTGGTTATGAACCAAATGGTTGAAACAATTTTCAAAGGAAATTATATCCAGGGAACGGGATACGAGGAGCTCTTAATAAAATCCCACGAAAGCTACAGAAGTTTCTATGGTTGCCCAAGTTTTCCCCTCATTAAACTCGTGAAGTGTGCAATAAAAACTGAAATGCTTTTATTTATATTGATTCTGTAAGTAATTATAAAAGTGCTTACTATTCAAAAAATTGTTTATATTGAATTTGATGCAGATATTTGTGCCGACTGACTTGACATTTATATAGTTTTTATCAGATTGAAGTTGCAAATGTACATGCAGTCGATCCAAGGGTAAGTGGTCTTTGCCGCCCATTAACATCTTCTACATAAGCAACTTCGTATAGAGGCGTAATATACGATGTTACTCCTGAGTTCATATATAAGTGAGCTGGTATATCTGTCTCTCTTGTATTTATTATTGTATTCATATTCGTTTGTCCATAATTGTTCTTGACTGTCTTTCATAGTTCTGAATGGGCCCATCTACAATAAATAATGAGCTAGGTGTGTACTAGAATTCTAGATCCACAAATATATGATATTTCTGTCAATTAATCAGCGTTTTAATGAGTAGATAGTTTCTTCACATTTTTCTTTTCTTTAAAGTACGTAAACTTATAAGAACTTGATCAAAGCTGTGCGATCGAATAGATTAGCGATCGGCAAACTTTTTGGGGTCAACACGGGCCACATACTAAGTGAAGCTACATAAGGAAATGGAGCGCCTCATTACCAATCAATTGACTCGATACTGTCTTTTTATGATCAGTGTAGTTTGACTGGGTTCCTGGATCAACTTATATGTAAAGCGAACGTCTTAGTCGTCGGGATTAGCAACATATCTGTGATCGACGATGTCCTTGGGCGGCAATCACCACTTATCATCAGGCGGACTATACAGTCAGCTTGCTTGCTACTTCAATCTAATAAAAGAAACGTTGTAGGCTGGGAAATAAAGTTCTAAGCAGGTCCATGGGCCGCAAGGAGACGGTCTAGGAAGACCCGCGGAGCGCAAGGATGGGGCGGGGACGCGCGGGTTGCCGACCACTGGTATAAATGAATACAAATACATTGAATAGTCCTTGTATTTGTGCAGCTGTTAGCGTGTTTGTCGGCGGCATGGGACAAAGGTTTACTAGAATGGGTTAATATTTTTACAGTTTACGTAGAAACTTCATGGTACGGAGTGTATTTTTTAGTTTGCTTTGTTTCTGATAATGTTTAATTTTTAGTGTTTTTTGTATATACATAATATGTAGTAAACTGTATGGTTAGGTTTATGCTGTGTGTATCTCTCGTCAACCCATTATTGTCCCACTGCTGGGCACGGGTCTTCTCTCAGAGTGAGAGAGTTTTAGGCCCACCGCGCTGGCCAAGTGCGAATTGGTAGAGTTCGCAAACCTTTGAGAACTCTTTTTTTTATGAGAACTCTCAGATGTGCAGGTTTCTTTCACCGTAAAGCAGTGATAATTAAATTCTAAAACGCACATCATTTTAGAAAAATCAGTGTTGCGTGCCGGGGATTCGAACTCCGGATCTTCGATTGAGAGGCCCAGTTTCAATCATTAGGCTATCACTGCTCTATATGCTATACTGCTGTGTATACACACAGCAGTATAGCATATAGAGCAGTGATATACATAAAGTATACACTTTGAAAACTTAATTAGAACGATACTATTTTTGGTTTAGAATGGTTTAGAATAAAAAAGACTCTATTTTCTTTTAATTTTGTATGGCGCCCGTATTTTATTATCATTGGAAATTTACTTAGAATAACATCATGACTCATTTTTTTCGCCTATTTCCCCAGCTGTAGGATAGTAACGGATTGACGAGGGACCACTTTTTTAACCGACTTCAAAAAAGGAGGAGGTTATCAATTCATCTGTATTTTTAATGAGATTATATGATTTTAGACTAATATTATCGCGGAATTTATAAATTTTAATATGTTAGGAGTACTCACGATAAGCGTTTTTTTTAATTTCTTTTTGCCAAAACCAAAAAGACATTTTAGCAAAAAGAAATTCAAAAAACCACATATCGTGAGTACCCGTAACATAAAACATTTTTAATGTTAGTTTATGGTTTTAAAATGTTTTAAAGAGATTATTAATATTGATGTAATAAATTGATTTGAAATTTTCTCTTTCATCAAATTTAAGTTTGATGTCTGTGGATTATTATTCACTTAATAATTTATACAGGCATTGAACGTTATAGGTACTTAAATATTTCTACTTGTTTCTATACCTTTGTAATTTAATAGACGTAATTCTTCAATAATTATACCTAAAAGGGCTTCGGCAGCTAAACAAAGGCCGTATCTGCGTTAAATTCACCCTCATGATCAAACTCTCGTTATATCATTAATCATTTAAATATTCCATCTTTATGTAAGCAGGTATCATAAGTAATCGCTTGGTCTGATTATAAACAATCGGGGTTATTTACTGAAACAGGAGAGAAAATACTTTTATTTATGAAGTAGCTGTGCCCCGCGGTTTCATACGCTCCTATATAAATAAACAAACATAGCGTAATATTATAGAGCCTTCTTTAATAAATGGACTATTCGACACACAAAGTTTTTTTAATTCGTACCAGTAGTTCCTGAGTTTTGCGCGTTCAATCAAACAAACTCTTCAGCTTTATCAAATTAGTACAGATCATTAGAATTTGTGGTGGCCAAGACATAAAAAGTTCGAAAAACATTGAATTAAACTATCGAGCGGCAACCCTATATTATATATTTTTTAAAAGACGCTTTCTACACTCTTAGCCCCGCATTAGGATTTTCTCCTGTCGTGGGTGTCATGGACACACACAAAGACGAATACACAAACACCCACAACCAGAACAGAAATCTAAATTCAACATTCGAATGCCTGACTGGCCAGGAATCGAACCCAGAACTCGCTGCGCGTCAGACTGGCATGGTGACCGCTCCGCCACGCGGGTCGTCAAATTCGGTACAAATAATAAGTGGTTTTATTTCAAAACGACAATATATGAATGTTTGTAAAACCGTTACATAAGCGTCCCTATAAACACACCTTCACAAACTCAAAGGAGCCTTAGCCCCAAGATTAATAAGAAAAGCCCCCTAATCCGGTAAGGTTGTTATAAATTCAACACATATCTTGTTTTTGGGTACCTACCTGATGAGAATGTGTATGTAAATATTTAAAGTTAATCGCGAATTGCCTTCTAACAACTGGAACGGAACCGAACAAGTAGATTTTCATATACATGAGAGGGTTTCGTACGTATTTCAAATAGATTTTATTGTATTGTTAAAATAAACTACTAAGATATGTAGGTTTGGATTGAATCGTATGAAATTAAATGTTTTTAATTAATTTTAGAGTACAGAAAAATGTTAATTTGATTTTTTAAAATTTGCAGTCATTGTGTTTTTTAAGTTTTTTTTCTTGTAGTAAATAAGATCGCACTATGATTTAGTTCATGATGATAAATGGTCAATAATTCCCACGTATTGTCCATGGGCATTAATGAAAAGCCACTAGGAACAAATATAATTACTAGAACTTTGCTTGAGGTTGCCCACAGATCCTTTTCTACCTTTGAAGATCTAGAACAACTTCTGTTCGCGTTGTTTTGCCTGTTCTTAACGACATTGTACCACGATGATTTCTACGACCATCGACAGCCAAGGTTTTGTTGTTATCACCAAGGAACCTTAAAAACAACCAAACAATTCACTATAAAATATTCAGAACAATGAAGTGAACCTCATCTCGTCCAGGTGCTGGCTGCTTCACGAGAAACTTTTATAACGTCCATTCTCTTTATGGAATCAGATGCCGCTCTCAAATCCTTAAGGACCTACTGTACGGAAATTCGAGCACGTGCTAACGTTCTTATGTAGAAGTTTGGAATGTTTAAGCATTTCTAAAGTGTGTTACCTCGAAATAATAATGTGTGGTATCTGTAGATAGTTGAGGTAGTATATTGCGAAAATTATGCTGGATCAGCCGTTCAGTAGTAACAATCGTTTTTTGACTGCGTGCAAAGGAATTTCTTAGTAGCCAAGTGCAATAATTTTGTGTCTTCTTACGAGGGGAAGTCCAAAAGTTCGTGGAATGAAAGGGATTTAAATAAATTAATTCTATTTTCCTTTTCAATCCCCCTTAAGCTAATACATTTATTAGATCTATGAATTATTTTTTCTAAACCATCGTAAAAATATATTTTTTATCTTTTGCCCCAAAATAAGAAAATATTGCCTCCTTTACCTCATTGTCGTCGCAAAATTTCCTTCCCCTTCCCTTTCTTAAAATTGGAGGACAAATAAAATGACTTGGGGCCTGATCTGAACTCTAGGACGGGTGGACAAATGACTGTTTCATATCGACAATAATATGGGGCTGTGAAAGGGTTCAATGAGTGCAAAGTAAAACGTACTAACTGCTATGAAACATGTTCGTTGTTCCGGGGATTATGGCCGAGGGATACTGTGTAGTTCGCTAACTTTTAAAATATGCGCGCTTTAAAAGTCGTAATAAAACGGCTATATATCGTATGATATTAATGCATATAGTATGAAAATGCATAAGATCTACTCATATTTGATATCGAAAAATAATTTAATATCAAACATAACTTTCATTTACAATATTAATATAATTAAAAATATAATTCCTTTATTAAGTTAAAATTACAAAATATTAATTAATTTAACAAATATATACATAATAAAAAATAACTTAAA
>DWNE01003465.1:0-16627 GCA_018249875.1 Cecropterus toxeus | reverse complement strand
TTCTAGCGTGAAGCAGTTCTTGCGTGAGGTGGAAGGGTGTGGTCGCCGGCTCACTTTTATATGAGGCGACCATCTCAGTCATCGGGAGTAGCATCGCATCTGTCATTAACTTCAGATATAATCCCAGTTTTGTATGAAGTTTAATACATATATATGTCCATGGGCGGCAGTGACCACTTACCATCAGATGGGCCGAGTGTTTCTTTGCTACGTATAAATAAATAAAATTGTGTATGTCCAATTCACACAACAGAAGTGAAATTTCTGAAAAGTAGCCTTCGAAAGGTTGAGATTAGATTTATGGTTTTTCAAATATCGATTAAGTTATTACTGCCATATTCGGACATCTTACTTTCAGCAAACTTGAGCTTTACGGTACGAAGGATAATTGTTAGCATGTTTCAGAAAGGTACAGCGCCATCTAGTTGTAACGCCGACATCTGCTACACAAATTACGATTTTAAGGAAATTTCATATTTAAAATATATTTATGTTATGACGAGACAAACATATTATGTATAAGATGTTCTCAAGAAAGTACATTTGGTGCAAATAAATGAATTCGTTTCATAATATCTTATAACAGAACTTGTATTGTTTGCAGCAGCCTTGCCAAGGTGATATGTTGCCAAATTTATGTTTTTTGCCAACTAGGCGCTTATCTTGCCTTAATGCACTGCTGGGCTAGGAGCGTGAATTCTGATAGACTGCTAATGTTGCTGATCGGCGTATCACGTTATAAATATATATTTTAGTGTCTTACATATTTTGCTCTTATTTTCAAAATAAAAAAAAATATGGTAAACAATATGTCTTGGCTTTCTCTAGACTAGATCTTTCGTTGGATCTTTTCAGTTAAGATCGTGCAATCATGCGTACTGTGTAAGAAAAAAATATTACATCTGACAATTTTAATGCTCCTGTAGGCTTATGCAAAATTAAGACATTTTATTTCATTTCACATAATAGATTGGCAGAGCCATGCTATTTAATGGTTTTAAGGTTGTGGTGGGTGCGATGTAGATATACCTGAGAACAAAATAATAACATTGGTCCTATTTAATTAGGTGAAAACATTATTTAACGCTTGTTTGCTAATTAATTTAATCATCTTTTATACGATGTGTATATATATATATAGTTATTTATTAATTAAAATATGTACATAAGTAACACACAATTCAACATACTTTCTATACTCATAGCTAAGCAACAGGATTTTGTGAGTGCCATGGACTCACATACACCCAGATCCAGAACATACATTGAAATTAATCATCCGAAATTCTGTATGGCATCCGGGGATTGAACCCAGAGCCCATTGTATTTCAAATAGGTATGATGACCGTTATGCCATGCGGCTTATAAAACTAAACCGCGATTACAGCGCCACATGATTTACATCCAAACTACAGGTCATTCCACGCGCTCTATACAATTCATACTCATTCACAAGAACATTATTTTTGCCTTTTGGCGGCGTATTTGGCGGACTTCCACGAATAAACGGCGATTTTGGCGGATTTTGGCGGATTCGTCGTTTTATAAGTCTTTCTATTTCGCCCGTTTAGATTGTGCTGTTTACGACTCGTGCCTAATGGGACGGTTTTACGTTAGCTAAAGTTATTTAGTTATTTGTATCACCAAAAATATGGACTAGTAGTACACTAAATAAACTTAACCTAGTTTTTTAACGCTGAGAAGATCTACTTTAGATCTAGCCAGGCACAAGTTACTAAAACATACAATTTATCTTGTCAATTACACAAATAACTTCAAAAAAAAACTTCTGTCATCGATTGGAATCCTACTTTTTGCCTATAACGAAAATACGGTTAAAAGCGTGTAATTAAATTCTCAAATAAACCTTACAGTTTCACCCTTTATTACAAAAAATCAGTAACAAAATTGCTGCCATGGATTCGAACCCCGGTCTCCGAACCTGAGAGACCGAATCTACCCCTAAACTACGTTAAAAGCAAAATACGTCTAAAAGAGTGTTATTAAATTTTTAAATAAGCCCCGCGAAGGCAGATGTAAGGCGACGGCCATTCCTCCCCAGAGGGAGGGTTGGAATGGAAAACTCGGGAAAACTGTAGCATTCTTGAGGCGACGCTCGCACCTTCTTGTGGGGTTCGCAACATTTGGCTAATTTATTCATTATTTTATTTAGGTACTTCTTCTTTGTTGATATATTTTTTTTATTAATATGAAGTAGCAAACGGGAAAGCAGCCCACCTGATGGTAAGTGGTTACTGCCACCCATGGACATATGTAAGCAACCTCATATAGAACAGGGTTCTGTATGAAGTCGACCAAAGATGCGTTGCTACTCTCGAGGACTGAGATGGTCGCCTCATATAAAAGTGAGCCGGTGTTTTTTTATGGAATAGTATTATCTACATATTACCTACCTCTACCAGGGACCGTCGCATTTATTTCTAGTGTGAAGCAGTTCTTGCGTTTCGGTGGGTGTGCTCGGGAGTAGCAAAGCATTTATGATCGACTTCAGATAGAACACCTATTCTGTACGAAGTTACTCACATGTCCATAGGCGACAGTGACCACATGCCATCAGGTTGACTGCATGCTCGTTTGCTACTTCTGATAAAAAAGTCTTACCCTTATTTGAAGCCACAAGCTTTTTTTACTGAGGACTAAGTTGGAACGCTTCGGATAAGTGTATCTCTTTTACCACACTCTTCAGACCAGAACACAGTAATACATAAACATATAAAAAAACATAACACTGTTATAAGGCAGCAATATGTGTGGCGTTGGTGCTTCCGGAGTAGAAACACAAAGAGTTCTACCTACTTAAAGCTATCTTAAGTGATAATAAAACAATAAATATTGAAGGTATACAACGAAAATAAACAAAAATCGTCTTTATTATTGAAACAAAATTTTCTCCCAAGGAAATGTTCTCCACCCCTGAAACTTGGAACGTAAAAAGGAGCGCCGTCGGACTCCCCCTCCCCTCCGGACAGCGGAGGGGGGCGGACTCTGCTTATGTACCCGCTTTAATATTTAAATGTTATGAACTTAACTTTAAAGGTGGTGGAGCCCTGGTTCTTTCTTATGTACCAATATCACATGAATTTCTGTACGTCTTGAACTGTGTTCTAGACTGAAGTGCAATGAAGAGATACTTAGACGAGGCGTTTCTAAGTCTTCAGGAGTAGGAATAGACTTCAGACAGAAACATATATACCTACATTTTATATAAAAGGTTTACTTTTTATCAAACTGAAGTAGCAAACGAGCATGTATCTACCCGATGGTAAATGGTTACTGCCACCCTTGGAAATCTGTAAGTAACTTCATATAGAACAGAGGTTCTATCTTAAGTCTGTGACAGATGCGTTCTTACTACCGAGGACTGAGATGGTCGTCTCATACCTATAAGTGAACCGGCAACCACACTCTTCCATCGAAAACTAAGAACTGCTTTACGCTAGAACTAGAATCTAAACTCATCATTAAGATGTCTATTTGGCCGGGGATCGAATCTGGAATCAGTCCAGTATGATAATAATTATTATTTATCATGTAAGAATTATCCTATTTATTTCCTACACCAGAGTCCGGCCCTGTTCTCCTTGATTCCGTAGCGTTTTACATATTTCTTCAGCGGCTCCATTGTGCGGTGGCATTGAATCAGATGTTATTATTGCGTATCTCAACCCTCCATTTGCCTGAAAGAAAAGTGCTGTTTCAGACGAAAATGTAGCTACATTTTGCTAAATAACGCACTGGAAATTCGGTAGAGAAATTTGCAATTATTTGAGTCTTCATTTTTTTTATCTGACTGAAGTCAGACTGCACGCTCGTTATCTATGCATATAGTATAAAAATGGGACTGGTGTAACGCGTCTACCGAAATACAGAAATCGTTTATTGAGTCACTAGCGGTCACCCATCCTATTACCAATTGCTCAACGATGTTTTGTAAATCGGCTTAGAGTTAATCTTTTAATACGTTATTTTAGAATTACATACGACCTGTCTATTCATAAACGAATATAAAATTAATTTCTCTTACAAATTTTGTACCATGTTGTACTCGTTTGGAAACAGCCGAGTGCTATTTTTATGCCTTCCTACACTTTTTAACGTTAATAAAGGAATTGACAGGTTCATTGAACCAGTACTTTAAGAAAATTTTACGAGCCTTATGCCATGACGTTCCTTGATTTTGTATTACCTGATTGAGTACCTGACGTAAGGCAGAACATTTGCAACACCAGAAGAGTCGCCAATGCATCGCCGGCTTTGAAGGGGAGCTCTTTTTACATCCCTCTTGAAAAACCCTATATCATAGCTTACATTGGTATGGATTTCTGTTTTCTCAATCATCTAACCTGGAACTCTTACTATAATTTACAGTTTGACAGTTTAACATAATTAATTATATTTAATAACTTATTATTAATGAAGTGAATTTGAAATGTTTATTATTAATATTACTCTAACGCATTGGACTGAATAATCTGTAATGTTAGAAGTAAGTTTGAATTAAATAAATAAACGTTCACGAGTGTGTAAATAATTAATGTAATTTTTATACTCATTTTTTATACTGCCTAAATCACAAGCATTAGCATATAATTATATGAAGTAATTCGTAAAGAATACAAAAATAACGCTTTGTACTTTCATATTTTATCACCCCACGAAGATTATTTTTGTATCGTGGGTACAATGAACACACAAAGATAAATTCACAATCACTTAACCCCAGAATAGATATTTAATTTCATACAGATATCTGTATGGCCGGGGATCGTACCCGGAACCAACTACGTGCCAGACAGGTACGGTGACTGTTACCACGCCGGTTGTCTGAAAAAATGAACTTTTTTATAACTTTTATGTTGTTTTTTATTTAAATTACATTACAATTGGCGTCACTATATGATATATTAAATAGATAAAACCACGAGGTAACTAATGTTATTAATACCAAGTTATGTACACAGAAAAACTACCCGGCAGAGTCCGTCTCCCGAGTTTTCTCAACAAATCTCTACGCTTTAAGAAATATAAAAATGAACCAAAAAAGCCTATATCCAGACATGACCATTCACTACAAAATCGCCCTTAACACCTTTGAAATCCAGACCAAATTCCCATGTACAAAACTGTTTTACTTGCGCTGCCCGCAGCATCTAAAAAGTCATAAAACTATAACATATACACTACAATCAACTCTACATTAACGTGATAGAGCTGAAAATTATAAACAAAATTTTGTCGTTAGAACATTTGAAATTCGAATGCTATACAGGGTGTTCCAAGAAAGGCGAGTTACGTCGGCGTGCCCCCCCACTTCTTTGCTGTGTTAATTTACATTTTAAATTGCACTTACATAGCCGTTCACGACTTGGCCTGTTTTGTAGCGTCCTGTAGCACCCTGTATACTATGTTGTATTGTTAGGTGATGAAGCGAACTGATAGTTTGTTTAATATTGCGTTACGGTTTGATTGATTTTCGGATGGCGTTTACTTATATGGATGGTTTAATATTTATATTGTGTTTATTTATTTAGTATATTGTTAAAATCTCATTGTCATTAAAAATGGAAAGGAGGTCTTTTTATAACGTTTAGTTTTTATCACATTAAAATAGTAACGAACAGTCCTGATGGTAAGTGGTGACTGCGGCCCATGGATATCTGTAAGCAACTTCATATAGGAAGTCGATCACAGATGCGTCGCTACTCCCGAGGACTGAGTTGGTCGCCTCATATATAAGCGAGCCAGCAACCACACCCTTAATGCGATACGCAACAATTGCTTCACGCTAGGAATAGGTGTGTCGACGGTAGCTCCCCCGGCTGATTTTTTCAAAATTAGATTGAAGTAGCATAAGAGTATGCAGTCCACCTTAAGGTAAGTGGTTACTGCTGCCCATGGACATCGTAAGCAACTTGACATAGAACAGGGATTCTATCTGAAGTCGATCACAGATGCGTAAGGTGAGCCGGCAACCACACCCTTCCACCGAAACGTAAAAACTGTTTTACGCTAGAAATAGGTGTGGCGGTGGTATTGCCCTGGTCGAACTACAATGGTTCTACCACCTGGCAAACTGAAATACACTAGTACTAACACCTGTACGTGGCAGAACCAGTGCAAGAGATTTTTTTCATATAATACAAGCAGCAAATGAGGTAAAGTCCACCTGATGGTAAGTTCACTTCCATGGGCGTGTAATCAACCCTGAACTTTAGCTTCCTACGTGAGATCAGTCCCAGAGACCTTGATAGCCCTGAGGACTAAGTTGGAATGCTGCGGATATCCCTTACAATACCCTTCATACCAGAACACAGCAGCAGATTCAATCTCTCTTCAATCGAATTCCTGGACCTTCAATTATTTTTAGCCGGGGCAAAAACTTAAAAATGCCGCCATTACCATACTTAAATTTGTTTTTACTTTCATTTCAGCCATCAAATATCCAATAGTTGGTGATTATTGAAACGTATACGTGTCAAGAGTACTTCCTACTGACTAGTCGTCCCAATGCTCAAAGTTAAATCAATGATGAGTTGCACATTCGTTAGCAAGGTGTGAATTTGCCGCCCGGCAATCCTGGCTTGCCCCCCCCCCCCCGGATTCGGGGCTGAGCGGATTACACTGCTGTTACTTCTCTCTTACCATTTAATGCAATATTAAAAATATTTACAATGCCTTATATTAAAAGTGCGAATATATTGAGTGTGGTACAGTGTCACGGAATTTTATTAACGTAGTATTACATAAAAATATTTCCAATGCTCTAAATACAGCAACTTGGCGAGTATATTGAGTATGGAACTGTGTCAATGAATCTTAAGTACGAAAAAAAAAGAAAAACAGCAGGTGGCCACGTGTTGCGACATGATGACAGCGGGAAGAAAGTGGTATCACCTTCAACGACGTAGATGAGAGATTCAGAGACAGTAGGCATAAACGTCTATCTTTAGTTTTTGTAAATCGAAGGAGCAAACAAGCATGGAGTCTATCCATCCATCGGTCTTTAGAGGTTCACTGCTGGACAAAGGCATTTAGAGGATAATTGCCATAATTCTAATAAATTTAGTAACACCCCTCATCTTCTGTTTTTCCCCCTTCTGAGTACGACAGCCACGACATTGAATATTTTTCTGTTATTTATCTATATTGATTTTGATGCCATCCACATTTTAATCAAGTGTACATATGTCGCATTTCAAAAGATTTTTTTCTATCTTTCTTGCTTTCAATAATAATAAAAGTATCAATCTACTTGTATGCCATTCTGTGTCCTTATAACAATCTTATTCTTTGGCATATCTGAGGTGTCGAAACAAAATGTATTGGTGCAGAGTTATTGAATTTTAAACGGTTTACTTATTACCATATACTTATATCCTTATTCCCTTGTGATAAGAAATATTTTTCCTACGCTGAGTTAATCCCAAAATATTTCTAAAAGGGAAGGTGTGACAAATTTATAATACAACGCAAGTATTTGTGATCATTAGCATAAAGGTCATATTTCCGTTTACGTTTTTGTGGACAGGAAACTTTTTTACTGAATATCGATTTTGTATGGATTAAAAGATATCTAAGGCGATTCACACGCTTGTTCATTATGAACCAAATGTACAAATTGCATTTATACTGTACTAAAATATCGTTAGTGTAGAATATGTAAGGTTTAGATCTCTTTACAGCGTGGTAAGAGTCTAGATCATACTGTAGTGCCTTTTTTTTGTTCTCGAGGGGGAAATCTAAAAAGTTATGGGGGATTTTACCGCACTAAATAGGCAGTTAAAAGTTTTAAAAGTAAAGAAAAATATTATATAACTTATTCTTAGTCATCATGTGTATTTTTTTATATTATCTATCGATATAGATAAGATATTCTAGACACCATATGTTTTTAAGGGTATGGGTGTTGGCATAATTATATTCGTGTGTACACCAAATTCTACCAAATTCAAAACATTAAGTTTTGAAGTTAGTATGTATTGAAATTTTAAAGAATCCATTTTACTCAAGAACCCATTGACACCCATAATGAAATTTATAAATTTACAGATGGACTTTGCCTCGTGTATGTACAGCCTTAAATATTTTTATCAAAAGGAAGTCACAAATTTGTAATGGGTTCGATCGAATTGATTTTAGGCAAAGGGATTCAGTTTTTATACTGATATTGTGTTTAATGTCCTCCATCTGTTTTGTTTGCTTAAGATTTAGATTACTTTCCTTTTTATTGCTGGGCTAAAGTTTTTTCGTTGAGAAATCAAGTAATCAGTATGTTTAAGGGTTTAGGGTGAACAGTGTACAAGTGTATAGTCCACCAAAACATCAGTGGTTTAGTATAATTCGTAGTTTAAGCTAATTGTGCAATGTGAGCCAATCAAAAAGGAGTCTAAGCCAATTTGTGTATAATGTGAGCCAATCTATTTCAGTTCATATCATTCTGCGTTCAAATTGAGCTAAACGTGGTGCATCTAAGCCAATCGATGTGTCGTGTGAGCCAGTCGATTTGTGTCAATCGGTGTTTAGTGTGACCTCAATGAAGTGTAGTCTAAGGCAGTCAATATATTGTTTAAATGTAACTATCATCCAATCCAATCGCTATGTAACTATACCGATCAGTGTAAAATCGAATTCATTCAATGTGCAGTGTGAGCCAATCAGAGTGCAGTTGGAGCCAATCGTATGTAGTTTCAAATAATTTTTGTATAGACTAAGCAATTGGCCTACAGTCTGAGCTAGAGTGATATTACTCAGCGTAAAAATCAGATCCATAAGAGTGCAAAGAGTGAGTAAGTCAATATGAGGAATTTTAGCCAATTGACCCCTGATTTTATTTTATTTTTATTCAATGGACGTTAACTGTAATATTTCCCCGCGCATCCACGGTGAGCTAACAACGATAAAAATTAAAAATTTGGTTGACTACCTTATCTTTATCTTGCAAGAAATTAGAACGAGTATGTTCCGACAAGGGCCGCACCAGCTCTATACCTATTTCTAGCGAGAAGTAGTTGTTGCGATTCGGTGGAAGGGTGAGATTGCCAGCTCACTTTTAAGTGAGATGAAAAAATATATAAGTAACTAATAGATAAATATCCTTTCTTTGAAAACGTCTGAGTCCTCGGGAGTAGCCATGCATCTGTGATTGACATCAGATAGAATCCCTGTTCTATATGAGGTCGTTTTCTGACGTCTTGAGACGGCAAAGGCTACTTACCATCAGGTGGACTGTATGTTCGTTGGCTTTAACCACTCTTATAAAAAGTAGATAAAGAGTGGGTGGAGTTTAAAAATATTATGCTGAAATGTCAAGCGCGATTCGTGCCCAGCGTAGCGTGCGAGGCAGTCATTCGTTGCAACTGCAACTTATCTGCAGTTTTGATGACCACCGTTCCGAAGAATGATCAAAGATGTAATACCTATACTGAATGATGAAGTAGCTATATCGTCAAAACATTAATATGGATTTATTATGCATCTGGGAGCATTTGTAAATGTCAGATGTGTAAACCTAAGGAAAATTTTATTAATAAGTTTTAGAAAATTAAGACCTGGAGTTTTTTTTATAACCACCGCCGCACCTATTTCTAGCGTGAACTGTTCTTGTATTTCGTTGGTAGGGTGTGGTTGCCAGTTTACTTATATATGAGGTGACCATCCCAGTCCGCGGGAGTAGCATCTGTGATAGACTTCATTTAGAACACCTGTTATATATGAAGTTGCTTACAGATGTCAATGGACGGCAGTAACCACTTACCATCAGGTGGGCTGCTTGCTCGTTTGCTACTTCATATTTATTAAAAGAAAGTTGATACGCCTCGGAAAAGTACTTATGTCTCCCTTGTCACACCCTTCAAACTACAACACATAAGCATAACACTGTTATTAGGCGGATAGTGTGACGGTGGTGCCTTGTGAATCTAACCACAAAGCGTTGGTCGTTGTGGGCTAAAGTTTAAGTTTAAGGCTAGGTAGGGATCGGTAGGATACCGATTGATCAGTCAGCTCATTCCAGCCCTCTGCTGGCCACTTCAACCATGATCAACTTCAGATAGAACCCCTGTTCTATATGAAGTTGCACACAGATATACATGGGTGGCAATAAAAACTAACCATCAGGTGAACTGCACTCGTTTTGTACTTCAATCTGATAAAAAAAGAATATACAGTGCACCTGATGAAAAGTATCTTCTGCCGCCCATGGACATCTGTAATCAACTCCAGATCTTCTTACCTTAGGCTATAAATGCGTACTAATAATACTCTTTGACGACTCGCGTGACGGAGCGGTGACCATACCGGTCTGACACGCAGTGGGTCCCGGGTTTGATCGCCGGCCAGACGGAAATGTGAATGATGAGTTTAGATTACCGTTCTGGGTCTGACTGTTTGAGTATTCGTCTTTGTGTGTCCATGTTACCTACGACACAGGAGAAGATCCTACTGGCGAGTGTAGAAAGCGTTTTTTACTCTTGAGGATTGAGTTGGAAAGCCTCGGATAAGTGTATCTATTTTATACACCTTTTAGCCTAAAATAGCCTAGTTATCATGTGGTGCTTTCGAAGTAGGACCACAAAGGATTCTACCACCTTCAAACTCCATTATGACGACGGGACAGACAAACTGTGCAAAAACATCCATCCATCCATCCGCCTTTCGAGGTTCACTGCTGGACATAGGCCTCCCCTAAACAGCGCTACTTCAACCGGTCCTGTGCCTTCTGGATCCAACGGTTCCTCGCTGTCTTCAGGTCATCGGTCCACCTGGTCGGAAAACATCAACTATGTATAAATACAGGCTTTTACCTAACATTATCGTCAACCTATTGTACAACTGCTGGGCACGGATCTTTTCTCAAAGAGAGAGTTTTAGGCCATAGTCCACCGCGCTGGCCAAGTGCGAATTGGTAGACTTCACACACCTTCGAGAATTCTTTTTTTTTTTTTTACGAGAACTCTCAGATGTGCAGGTTTCCTCGCGATGTTTTCCTTCACCGTAAAGCAGTGATAATTAAACTTCTACCTAACACGCACATAATTTTAGAAAAATCAGTGGTGCGTGCCTGGGATTCGGACCTCGGATCCTCGATTGGGAGGCTGAGTTTCAACCATAAGGCTATCACTGCTCGTTATGATGTTTTCCGTCACCTTTCAATCAAGTACCTTATATTTTATTTCTAATGCGCACATAACTTGGAGAAATCGATGATGTAGGTACGTCCGTACTTTTGAATCTAGGATTGAAAATACTTTCAAACCACATGTTATCAACACCAGACTTTAAAATTGACAAGAAAGATTGGGACATGCAATATCTCCACGTATTATATCTATAAATATGTACCTAATTAGTTCCGCGGAGAAAATTTATACGCTGAGAAAACTACGAACAACATTATTTTCGTCGCTCATTACGTTATGCTGCAATGCACTCACGGCCAAGAGGGAGGTTGGCTGTGATTCCATTCTAAACGACGATAAAATACAATGTTGGTGGGTTTATAATATAATAAAATTTATATAGATATTATTACATGCTTTATACTAAACAAAGATTTTAAAATAAGGCAACAATAAAACACAGTGGCAATACCAAAGCACATTAAAATACATTAAAGCCAGTTCGCACACAAAGTGTACCTAGACCGAAGACAGTATATTGTTTTTTAAATTGCTTTTTATATGTCGTGCCGTTGTTTCTAAAAGATACTTTCATCTATAAAAGCTTTTATAATACCTACACCATTCTACGTAGCCTTGAGAAACTTTTATGAAGCGTGGCAGCGCATAATTGTAAAACTAAGAGATATTGCAATTGAGTTTCTAGTATTTTATGAACAGGTGAAAGACTACCCATAATAATATATCATCTAATCTTTGCTCGTTTAGAGTACATTTTAGTTAAAGATATCGAAATTTTAGTCTTCTTGACTCTACCAACATTTGATGATGCCAAATATCATTTAGGAAAATGTGTAAAATACGAGTCGATGCTGATAAATAGTATGTATATTATAAACATACGTATACAATAGCAACAGTAGATACGCAAGTTACGCAACACAACAAAAAGTAGCAAATTGAATACAAAAAAATATTAAATTTGCTACTAGATATACCAAATCACTTCACGTATGAAAAATGATATAGTAGAGCTAATCTAATCTGTTCGTTTTTTTCTAATCACTTAACAAGTAATCCTTAAGTCGAAAGTAGATTCTCCCCGCATCAAGAAGACACACAGACGTAGAATACCATTGACAACTGAGTATAATCAATAAAAATATACAGGAGGTGTAAACATGCGTGGGGATCAGAAGTGGCCACCGCAGTCGGTCAAGGAGGCCGTGGCTGCGGAAAATGAAGCTCGGAGGCAACTGGCTAGAGGGCCTGCTTGCAGACCACGCAAGGTAAGTGCCAGTATCAACAATGATCGATTTCGGCAAATACAAAAATAAAAACTTTAGGTGTAGTATATGCGTAGGTATATATTTCAACCTTATACTACATATTAAATGTATTTTATTCACCCTTTGAACTTCCATGAGATCTGTAGCAAACGACATATGTATGTAAATAGGCTTGATCTACCTGTATACTTAGATCTAGCCTCTTTATGTCGTCTAATGAGCCGAACTGAGTATGTATGAATTACTCAGCGTAATTATACAAATTAATTGCTTATTTTGAAATACAGTAAGTACCTATCCATCTGAGACATAACTGTGGCCATAGCATATAAAATTACATGATATACTTCAAAAAATATCAAATTGTGACTTTTTATACTTGGTTGTATCACTGTTTTCGCCAATAAGAATTCATGAACCTAATGCTCATACTACAGCAGAAAAGTGACACTAAGAGTATAAAAATATTGACCATAAAAGTGTGCGCAGACCTAGATTAACTATAAAGTGCATGTTGTACATAAAACGTCTTTATGATTCACTATACTGACATTGTACATAGTTTTTCAGTTCGGACTAAGCAAGTATATACATATGTAACAAACTTTGAATCCACAATTAATGACCATTAAAACTCTTAATATATTTTTTAAATTTAGTTACTTGTTTTATTTCCATTTGTCATTATGAAAGATTAAAAATGTCAGATATGGATATACGTGATTAAACTTTTAAAATAAAATTTTCAATTATATATTTGTGTCTAAATCTCTACTACAAGCAAATCAAATACGCAATAACTAAAACCATGAACGCAAAACACAAACTAAACCTAAAACACAAATCGGCAGTACATTAATCACAGGATCTATGTGCAAACTTGACCGCAACCGTTGTCTGTTTTAGCTGCGGCAATATTCGCTTGCCGAATTAGTTGCCATGAACGAGGTGTAAGCGTCCGCGACGTTCCGACTCGGTCGGTACATGCCGGACTTATACCGCCTTGTAAGTGACACGTGGGTCAAAGTGTGAACTTTCGTTTGGACCAGCCTCTTCCATTAACCGATCGACTCCGTACGGGAGACACAAGTAATATAGTAGTCGCGACCACCTAACGCGTTTAGATTAGGCTTCGCACTATTCTAGCATCATACAATCACGTAATCGACTAAATCGCTTACGATTACATACCGACATTCATCTCTATCTCTCTCTTTGTAAGGCTTTGCGTTGTAGTCAGGTGGAACTTAGGCACGTGCATGATAAAGCCGACGTGTTGTAGTAATAGTTACTTTTTACAGTGATTAATGTCAATGTGTAGATTTTAAGCAAGTCAAATATCTAAAGCAAGTAAAATGTCACTACAATCCATTTATAGCTCATGCTGTACATGGGCACCTAGCAGAAATCTAGAGAGTCACTCTAAGTAAAGATTATTGGCCGGATGGATTAGCGGCACCTATTTGGCATGTACCTACGTACTCTATACGAAGATTTTCATCCACGAAAAGGACCAAGCTTAAGTTTTTAAATAATAAAAAATGGGACTGAAAACATTCTTCCTTCTTTGTGTATTTCTCAAGTACGGATGAATTCGAATACACAAAAATTCAACGGTCGTCCGAACCAGAATAGGTTAATAAATATGCACGACCTCCGATTTCAAAAGAACTATAGATGCAATTTTGGTGACAAGCAATATTAAATCTTATGTTACAGGTAAAAAAGGACTACAGCTCCTTCTTTGCGCAGCATGCCTTGAATCACAACTACCCTGGCTACCGCGTTCCCCCTGGTACGCAACACTACGATGACAACTCGGGCCGATCTTCTTATTGAAGTAGAAACCTAGTTTTACTAACAAGCCCTCTCAGTAGAGACATTTACACAAATATGACCAAGGCAACAGCTAAACTATATAAATAATGCTCTCATCTAAAAGTGTAAATGTCTGTTAGGTGTTCGACTTCATAACATGCTCATGTGTGTATTTGTTGATATTGTCAATGTATGAGTGTCTATTTTTTTTTAATTTAGGGGAAAGTACATTGCAATTTCAAAAAATACATTTCATTTTCAAAATCATTACAGTCATAGTGCCAGGGTGTCACTGGAAGAAGTGTAGTACTTGTATAGACTTTAGGCGATAAAGTCTTCGAGCATGTACTGGATTGGACATCATTATCAGTACTTAATTTTAGCTTATAATTTAATAAACATGTATATCATTATGTAGTCAGTAAGTGTAATTATTATTAAAAATACATAAAAAAATAAAAATAATTTATTCATATTAATATCATCCTGTTTACAGAGATATCATATCACATTTTCATTTATTTATACCCACTTCGTATTGCGAAAATAATTGTTATGTGCGGCATTATGTACCTATTCGAACGTACGCGATAGCGCTTTTATTATAATTATTGCTTTTTAACACATTTGTGTTTGTTCATTTGAATAAATTCGATTAGTATAAAATGACAAAACAATTATTCGGTTAATTTTACATTAACATAAAATATTTTTCTGTAACCATTCGTGTTATTGGCTATGCTTCAAGTGTATGTATCTAGTCATGAAGAGATTATCCAAATATTTTGTATATAAAATGTTAAATTATTGTTTTTTTTTTTATAATTCATGGTGTAATTTAAACGCTAATGTAATAAATTTTTAAATAAAGAGTTGTATTATTTACATACCCTTGCCTTGTAACCCGCAAATACTAGAAGTGGATATACATATATTGGACCAATATTGATCCAGTAGTGGAACATTGGTGCAATATTGGTCAGTACGCATAAAATGTTACGATTGGAGTAGCGCCATTTGGGGGAGGCCTATGTCCAGCATTTTACCTTTAAAGGCTGGTGGATGGATGGATGGATGGTTTGATGGATGTAAGCATAAAACTATTTGCTTTCTTTTTCGTCCATTTATCTAATTATATGAAGTATGTAATGTAAAAAGATTTCGTTCACTCTTACCAGTGTACCACGAACAATTCACTTCCGACGTCCATTGCTGTGCGCTGTACCTTCAGCGTTGAGCGTTAAAAACAAATGTATGTATGATCTTATAAGGCTGATTTCACTAATATTATTTTATATGTCGCTATAAGGAAATTTCACTGCAAATTGTAATGAAATTTGTCAAAATTTGCTCAACAGTCAAGCTTGCAGCGACAACCGAATGTTCTATGTCTGCGCGGTTATTGAATTTCGGCTGTTTATAAGATACTAATTGTATTTTGAGGGTCAAGGGTTGAGATTGTTACTTAATGAAACATCAACCCGTTAGTAATGTGTGTTCCTACGTAATCCGGCATCATTAATATCAAAGAAGAGTTAATCAGTAATATAATCAGTCTTAGAAATCAAGGGGTTTAAATCAAAAACTAATTATTGTATGAAAATATTATATTATTGTACACCATATACACATCGCATTGTGTAGAAACGACGCTGCAACATCACTATAATGAGGTGCATTCATAAATGCTTCAAAACAATAAGCCAAACTAGCCAAGCTACGTACAGTCTGTCTCGTATGTACATTATGTACACTTTATATTAACGTAAAATATAAGTTTTTTAATATAAAAAGCATACAATATTGTCATCAACAATTAGATGGCATAACCGTAATATCACTGCGGTAACCATTTTATATACAAATTAAGTGGTTACATCAAAATAAAGGAACCTAATAAAAATATTGATTAAATTATTATCATTTATTGTACAGATTCTCTTCAGACATCAAAAATGTGAGCAGAATATGTCTCATTAACTTTTAAAACACTGATATTGATTAAATTTATTTAATTATTCTATTTTTTTACACGCACAATGAACTAGATTAGAAAATATTTGAAATACAACTAAGTCCAATACAAAAGTGTAAATCCCTGCTCTCTTTTATCCCAATTTTTTTTTAATGATTTTCTGTTTTCTCCTTCAACTGAATACAATATCTGAATTGTTAGTTAAATAAATGCAAAACTGTCTTCAAATTATTCCAGTTAAATAATAAACTTACAAAATACTATTAATCATTCCAAATCAATAACAAGAAACAAATAAAATAATAATCACTAACAAATTATCTAAAAAAATCACTAAGGCCTCATTTACGGAGACGCGGCGCGTCGTGCGTGGCGTGTGACGTGACGTCTCGCGGCGCGTCGGTCGT
>DWNE01003464.1:0-16628 GCA_018249875.1 Cecropterus toxeus | reverse complement strand
GGGGACTTCATACAAGTAATAGAAGCCAAAAAAAAAACATTTTGAAATTCTTGTAATATATATTTATTTACCGCTTTACTTTTTGTCAAAAGAGTCCAATCGATTTACCAGCTTTCATTTGATACCCATATTGTCGTAATAGTAACAAAAATCGTCCCCTCCCTCCTTTTCCTATTTCCAGGTGCTATTTTTTTAAATTATACAGCCTATATCACTTATCAAACGCAGACGATTCTAATGATATGTCATACGTTATAAGCCGTCAAGGTTTTGAGTTGAAGCGCGTGCCAAATAAATAGATACATAAACACAGTCGGGTAATAAAGAGGAATCTATACATAATACCGGTATTTATCCGTCTGAACTGAAAATAGGTAAATTTGCACATAAAAACATTGAAAATAATGAAATTAATTGTCTTTAGGTCCGGCAGCACTTATTATTTGGCAGTTACAATATATTTTTTAACACTACCATTAATCCAAGAAAAGCACATTGGTCGCATGTAATCTTATGATCTGGTATCATGCGAGTAGACAGATTCTAAGCCAGTCCTGAATCTGGCTTAGAATGTTTCCATTATTTGTACATTCTTAGGGCTTTATTTTTAAAAGTCATTGTTCTCCTTCACTTCGACTCTTTTGCCTGACTCATTATTAAAGAAAATATGAATTATTCTCTATTTATTTTATTTTGATGTAGTGGATACTCCAAAATTGGTAAACAGAAGCCGGAGGGTAGCAGTGGCAATTATATTAAACTACAAATTATATTTGGACAACTTTATAAAGATTCTGTTTGTTTCATATTATCAATTATATGGTTAATTCTTTTTTTTTAACTATTCACATTGATCAAGCTTTCCAGATTCTAAAGTTTGTCTAAGCTGTTGTATCTGGAGTCTATATTGTAGGTACTCCGCGGTATTCATTTGACATGCAAGCCATAAGCTAATCTCAGAACTGCATAACTGGTTCTGAAGCGGTTTTAATACATTTACTCATTCCCAGTAATCCTTTATAGGGGCTTTTTCTTCTTCCTGGAGATAAAATCCTTGTGTGGCATTTTCCTTAAGTTACATCTTTACGACAAAGATAAGTCAGGGATTTTTTTTATGTTTTCCATCTTAAATCTAAATTACAATATTTCCTAAAAATGCTACAGTATGGTTACAGCTTTACAATGTCAGCTGATTCGAGAAACTTTTTGAATTGGGTCCTTCATTACCATTCCTTGATCGCACCAATTGCCCATGAAGCCATTTGCATTAACTGGACTCGTGGCGGTTCTTCGCGGTTGGGATGCATGTTCTTTCCTGTCACAAACGTGCGAGATGTGGAATAAGTTTCCTCTTAAGGTATCCCTGGACCGATATTACAAGGGACTCTCAAGAAAGGACTTCAAGGACTTCAAGGAGAGATCTTTGTGCACAACAAAGATCTCTCCTTGTAAACCGACGATGCATTGGTATCGCAATTGTCCCATGCCTACGATGACTACTTCACATCAGGTAATCCGTAAGCCTTTATTTGGGTATTAGGCTCGCTTATATGGCGTACTAACTGAAGTACCCGAACTTCGCTACGTGATAAAAAAGCTCTTACTCTTACTCTTAGGCTCTACTTGCTAACGATTGGAAGTAGGTACCTTTAAAGTGATAAGGACCTTTCGGCAAATTAAATGTTGACCTCGTATATTGCATCAAATGTTTGCATTTTTTTTACCTCCTCTTTATTTAAAATAAAAATATGAAAGTTTGAAACCAAATGGTGTAGTGACGCAACTAAAATAGTCACCATATTTAAATAGCGTAAAATATCAAACTAAAATCAGCCTATAGCCTGACCAGTTAAATTAGCTACATCCATGCAAAAATCCATGTAATTCAAGCCATTAGTTCTTGTGTATTTAAGTGTAATGTAAGCCCTACTAAAAGTAGGATGAAATCATTGGCACAGTTTAAAATTGGCAGTCATTATTTAGAATTAATTTAGATTAATTTCCTTCTCTAGATAGTAATGTAACAAAGTAATGTGCTTACGCATTGCGAATGCCCACATATTTGTAAGCAGTAGGTACATATGTATACCAACCTATTTATACGCGTTAGTTACAAACTACTCGACGACAAATAAATATCATATTGGTACTGGTGTTGAAAAATATTTTTAAATATTTTCTTCTTAAAGTAGACATTATTAGCAGTGTATTTTTATTTATATTTGATGTTTATATCCTTAACAATTACATTGTTCATAATACTGTCAAATTATGTCGTTATTAATTAAGTACTACTTATAAGTTTAATCAAATGTACTTTTAAATCTACTTTCTGACCATAATTACCTGAACCATTTAAAGAATAGGACTCAAAATTTTGTAAAGTCAATCAGGATATGAAATACTAAAGTATACCAGTGTACCCCAAAAAAGAAAGCAGAGGACAAGGTCATACTGCCACTAGGACACATTGACATCATCCCATGCATAATAATAAAGGTTGCGCCTGCGCATACGCTTCCTGCCCACCAGTATCAATCGTATCCGAAACTTTATCAAACGTTGACAAAAACTGCTCAAGAAAAAGTTTGACATTTTTTAAACAAAAAAAAACCGTTTCATGTATACCTCACTACCTGTATAAAAAGAAGCAAAAAATACAAGATTGTAATGTGTTAAAAAAAGAAAGTGAAATTTCAAATGTCATATTCAAGATAGATAATCGCATATTACGGGCAAAAAGAAAGTGCAACCAAAAACAAGTATTAATATAAAACCGCAGATCTAGAGAATAAAATAACAAATAGTTAATAAAGTTAATAAAGTTTGATAGTGATCAATATCTAGTTATCGATGCGATCAATTTTAATACCCAAATTACCCGAGATGAGTTACCCATTATTCATAGTTTTGTACTTACAAATAGCATCTATAAGTGCCGCTCCATTGCTCTTGCTTCCGATTCCATGGGCACAGTCAACACCACAAGTTGTGCTGCAAAAACAGCTGATGGAGTTGCAAGCCCTGCAGCAGCTGAGTGCCCAGTCACCTTTCCAAACGTAAGTAATCCTTTTATTGCATTTAGATCGTTGTGAACTGTATATTGTGAATAGATATGTTGTATGTGTAGTTTGTATTTTTATTTTTTTAATATAAAGTAAGTACAAAACTTATTTATTTATCATCAACAAGATCATTAACATACACGAATATTTCATGCTTAAAAAGAAACATGCAATACAAGTAGCATTCTTCCTCACACACAGGGTATAAATCATACACTTTATTGAATTTACTTTACATCATACTGGGTTTTGGCCCACGGCTCCGTTTACTTCGGTCACGTTTACCACGGAAATGAGTATCCCATGTATTAATCCACGTAATAAACTATGTGTGTGCTAAATTTAAGCAAAATACGACAAGTAGTTTTTATATGAAAAAGTAACAAACGCACATACATTCTCACTACCTGTATAATAAGTAGACTTTTACGGCACGTATTTTATCGGAAGCCTTTCAAATACATTTACTTTAACGTAATCAGTAACTAGTAGTATTTGTAACGTGTATAGTGCCTCTCATATGGTACGATACTTTTTATTTTGCAATTCTTGTGTAAATTCACTTTGTTTTTAACTTACGCATTCACTACTATTTAAGATGCGGACATCGTTTGCTACTTCTAACATAAAACTGGCCAAATGCGAGTCGGACTCGCGCATGAATGGTTCCGTACCATTTTCTATAAAAACGACAAAAATTACGTTTCCTATTGTTGTAGAGACAACAAAAATACATCTGTGAAAATTTCAACTGTCTAGCTATCACGGTTCATGAGATACAGTCTGGTGACAGACAGACGGACAGCAGGGTCTTAGTAGGTAATAGGGTTCCGTTTTTACCCGTTGGGTGCGGAACCCTGAAAGCGGACTATACCTTGAAACGCTCAAAGGCATATTATTATTTATTTAATTTTCAGGAACGACCAACCTCAACCACTCGTGGTTCTACTTCCGAACGAACAACTCAACCCAAATATGAACATTGACCACCGACTCCGTCAAAATGAAAATGTCCACAAAAGTGCGCAAACGAATCTCGAAACCGAAGACGACCTGAATTCCATAGTAATAGATGCTGCACCTGAAAGTAATGCTATGGAAGAAGTGAATAATCAGAATCAACCAATGCTTCCCCAACCTCAAAGAACAATTCTCTTAATACCGAATGGCAAACTGTCTATTGGAGACATAATTTCTGCTATACCGTTCCTACCAATTGAGATAAATGTACCAGACACGATATCCTGGGCGTATAACGGGATAGCAAGTGGTATTGGCAGCATCATATCCATCATCGGAAGGCCGTTTCAAGGTACCCAGGAAGCGCCCATCCCAGAAGCTACTTTGAAATTATTATTGGACCAACGAAGGAATCAAAATGTAGTGAGGCCGATTATAATGATGCCGATCGATGGACCCGTTTTGCCTATCCAAGTGTGAGTTTTGAAATAAATTATGCTTAATGATTGTGTGTCTCTTTTTACCTTACAGATTCTTTCAATTCAGTTTATTTGTGTATTGCAAAAGTATTTTCAAATAATATTTCCCTTTTTCTGTTCTTGTTGACATTATTGCATACATGACAGATAAGGATTAAGGATTCTTATATTTATTTAGTGTTTTTTACCTGTATACCAAGTTAATGAAAAATCTGTTGGATAAAGCTCATTAATTACGATAGTTTTTCAGCTTCTATAACAGTATGTGGTAAAAAAAATTAATACGTGGTGTGGTTTCATACAGGCCAAGAAAGTAATTCGCTGTTCCTTATCAAGGAATTACAGAAGACTAAGTAATTACGTACATGTTAAACGCTGTTTCATTTTTGTTTGAAGGATGTGGTATTGCAGACAGATTTGTAAAAAGCGGTTGAATGTAGTCATCAGGACATTTTACCACACGTTTTGAAGGTGGCAGAACCCTTTGTGGTTCGACTCCGAAAACACTTTCGCCACAATTATTCCTACTTAATAGTTGTTAAGGGTATCAAAAGTAGGGTGGCAACGCATCTGTGGACAACCTTAGGTAAGACTCTAATCTTACCTGGAATTGATTACAGATGTTCATAGGCACAGTTATAACTTACCATAAGATGGATTACGTACTAATTTTCTTTTGTAATACAGAAGTAGTAAATATTAAAAAAGAAATCGTTTAATTCAATCATTTTACACCACATTTGAAACAATCATGCAAACCACTTGGGGACGATTCACTTGAGATACTCATCCAATTCTGAAAATTTATGTCCACAGGCGAAAATGATCACTTACCATCAGAATGACTGCATGCTCGATTATCACACTAATTTAAATATTAACCATAAAATAAGATGTACATTTTCTTCTATATATATATCTTTATCTATACTTTTTTCTCCTCTTTATTTCTATTTTTAACCGACTTCCCAAAGGAAGAGAGGTTATCTATTCGTCACGTATATTTTAATATAACCTAGCCATAGAACCTAAAGGAAACCGTTAACGGTGAGTACAGGTTTAAAAGTTAATTTGAATGCTCAATTCAATCACTTGGTTACTAGATCAAATTCCAAAACGAAACACGAATTCTAATGCACGCAATCTGTTTTTTTAGACAGGTACAGTTAAGATGGTAATTTTATGTCTATGAGATGCAGTGCAGTTAACAAACTGCGTTATTGCCTTTTGGTACATTTTTTATTGTTTATTTTTTGAAGTTAGGCTTTTTAGGAACTCTTCGGTCATCTAGTAAAGTTATATAAAACGAATGTTTCTTTGTTCGTCTATGTATTACTAAATTTTAATTTCAATTAAACTTGGCGAGGTGTTGGAACCATGAGCTTTTGGTCTAATAGTACGAGAATTTGGACAGAAATTCTATATTCTGAAATATAAAAAAGCACTGTAAGTTTTTTTGCTCTTCTCAACTTTTAACAACAACAAATCTTTTAAAATCTTAATTATTATTAAAATTTGTTCGTTTGATTAATTGTAGTCACTGTTTAGATATTGTAAACCACGCGTATAAAATCGAGGTAAAATAAATTTTAATTAATAAACGTAATAATTATTATACTCTGTAGCATTTTTTTTACAATAACTGATCCAACACCACCACCACTAATTTTAGGACTATAATGATTGACGGAGCAAATAAACGCAGTTTCCATTGCAAATATATTTATTAAAAATAATATCCATACACATTATTGGCTCGAAACCAGTTGTTCTTAGAATTATAAACGGTAACTACCAATATAATGTAAAAATAAGACCAGGTTCAAGAGCATAACTTACAATTATACAAAAATTGTGTTTTTAATTGCATATATTCCAAACTTCAATTATTGGCAGGAATTTTCTATAGTTTAAACAATACAAACGATAGAGAAAAACAGACGTATAACAATGAAAATTTAGTTGCTACTAAGTAGTCAATTACTATTGGTCTGAAATAAATTTTAAAAAAGATTTAAACATGTGAACTAATTCACCTGTTATTAAAAATTTCTAAAATGCAAGACTACTCACGGACATTAACATAATATTATAATAACATAACATAACATTATTCAGGATTTCGCAGGACGCTCTGACTTGTTTTTCTACCATTTACAATGTCTTGTATGTTAGTAGTTCTTATATGTTTTTCTTATAATCAAATATATTCAAATAAAAAAGCGTTAGTGAATTTATTGTTATACTTTCAAACACCGATCTTACTTACAAACCAATTTAAATAATATGCGCGATACAAAGTAAAAAAAATCATATTTGGGTTTCTTAATAATTTGTTTTATTAGTCAATAAAAAGTTTGATCATAAATTGCATAAATATTTTGATATTTAAGTAAATATCATATGAATCTTCAGTACCAACAATAGATACTGAAGTTATGTAAGTTTACCAGTTGCAGTAAAAGTTTTTAAAACTGAAGTTTGAGATATGAATTAGAATAAACAATAGCTTAGTTACGATTCAACGGTTATATTAAAAACATTTGATGAATGTCTTCCTGGACATTTTTATTCCTGTTAAATCGCATTAAAATTGGTCACAGAAGAGCCCTAAGGAATATATAATAGCTTATTTAACCTACATTACTAAGATGGCAACGGTGATTATCCTAGCTTCGTTTACATTACGATTAGAAATCCATTTACGAATCTAAATATAGACTTCAATGAAGTTTCCATAACTGTACATCCTGTATCATATTTCATTTAATAATAAAGTATATCACATATCCAAATAAGAATTCGCTGTTATTTATTTAGCTTTTTCGTGAACTGCTATTTTTTTAATTATTTTCGCCCTTCGGCTTAAGAATAACTGCTATGTTGCTAAACTGCTGTAATTCTAAAATTGATATTTAATTGTATTTTAAAATTATTTAAGAGACATTTAAATTTAAAACCGAAGATATGTATTTACATTTTATTGGCGGAGTTATGTTTTATTAAAATATTTTTAATAGTTTATGCGTTAGATTTAGCGTAAGTGGCTTCATAATTTGGATTGGACGGAGCAACGTCTCCCTGGAGATGGTCCTTCGGCGAGATGATGGAGACAGGGTAGTTGAAGCTGTAGAAGAAGCCGTGCGGTGGACCCTGATGGAAAACAAACATAAATCAAGTTTTTTTTTATGTATGTACCGAACGATAAGACATACGGGCCAGCTGATGGAAAGTAGCCGTCGCCTATGGACATTTGTAACGCCAGAGGAGTCACCAATGCATCACCGGCTAAATACGTATTCAATTATATAATTTAGTTTGCTGACCTCTTGATATTAGATAAATGGTGACTACTGTGTATAGAGTTTGCTATATCACACCTTGTAAATGAACACGACAACATTAAATGAAGTATTCAATCCAAAATCCAAACCACGAAAAGTCTTGAACTTGTGGTTTGGATAACAGCAAGAACAATAAACTAATTATAACTTCAATGCACAGGAAAGAAGGAATGAAATTGTATAGTAGTCAAACCCATCATTTAGTTGCATTGTACAATTTTATACGAGTAGCATATAAAAAAAGCTTATCGCGAAATTTTTCAGGTTAGATTCGTTTATTTAATCAGATTTAGATCTCTAATCCACTTTTATTCTTGCTTTTATTTTATATCAAGCACTTATTGCACAAGTTAGTAATACATTTATCTAACGCATCAGTTGGTAAAGCAAAATAATGATCACAGCTTACAGTTGGTTCAGGTTCCTCAATCTTCTCCGGGACGCCGGGCTTAGCGTAAGCTGGTTGGTTGTAGCTCTGACCATCGTAGTAGGCCTTGCCCTCACGTTCGGATTGCGGAGGAGCGACAACTACGCTTTGCTGGGCAGAAGCTGCTGGGTAGTAGTCGCTTTGTGCGTTGTATAATCCCCTGGAAATGTATCATTATTGTTAATAAGTCTTCGATATCCAGGCTTCTACTAAATGTGACGTTTACACTAATCCCAATGGTGGTAGAGCCAGTGTAGTTCGACTGGAGAAGTTTCACCACCAGTTTTTGCGTTTTGTTGGAATGGTGTGGTTGTCGGCTCACTGATATATGAGGCGACCATCATAGTCCTCGGTAGCAGCGCATCTGTGATCGACTTCAGATAGAACCACTGTTCTCTATGGAGATGCTTACAGATGTGCATGGGCGGTTGTACCACTGCTGTATTGCTATTTCAAAAACTTACTGAGCATCAGGGTTCAGAAGGGCGGCGGCGGCGGCCTCTTTCCATGCTTTCTCGTGGGCGAGACGGGCCTGGCGCACGTCTTCAGCTTCCTCCACTGGCTTCAGCACCACCTTGGGGATGTTGTCCTCTTGGTGGAAACCCTGGCTGTCAGCCCAGTAGCGTACCTGAAACGGAGTATCATGTTAGTAGAAAATTGTGAGTTAATAAATATAAAAAACAAGATTGGACATACCAATCCATCCATCCATCTTGCAGCCTTTTTAGGTCTACTGCTAGACATAGAATTTGTGTTGTTTTTCTTTATAAAATGAATGTTTTAACAGCAATCTTGCTGTTATAACATTGTATGTATATAGCAAGTGTGATGCCGATGCAGTAGATATTCGATGAATTTCACTACCTTTACTGCTTAAAGTCCTCTATTAGCAATATACCATGGGTTCTATGGTCACACACAAAGACAAAGACTCAGACCAAGAAAAAAATAAATTGATCTTTTATTCTGCTCGGCCAGGGATTAAACCCAGATCCAGGAATCAAACTCGCAACTGCACATCATCCATCCGTCCATCCAGATTGTCAATTATCCATATACTTACATCCTCTGTACTTACTTTGATAAGGTCGTTACTGCTGCCAGCCTTGAAGATGTAGGAGCCAGTGACGTCACCAGAGTGAACTCTGTTTTCCTGCTTAGCTGACTCGGGAGTCTTGTAGCCATACACATAAGCACCCAGACCGTCTTGACCGTGGTACTGGGACGCGTCGTACACCTTTTAAAGAAAACAAATTTTATGAGCACATTTTATAATTTGCTATTGTTTTAGTTTTCCGTACCCAAATCATTACTACTCCGCTTTCCGGCTGTTCGCTTGTCCGTCGCGAACCCTTAGTGCGCGAGTCCAACTCGTACCTGGCCGATATTTTTTCTTATCCGGCCGGATAAGTATAAAACAGAATCCCGTGCATCAAACCAACCATCAATATGTGTAAACACGTGTACAGTTATATCATTATATGCAATATATTATTTTCTACACTAGGATGTGAACACAAAAGCTGATCGATCAACATAAAAATAGGATTGATTAACGGTTTATCAAAAAAATTAAGGCTCCAAAAATGGAATAATTTGACACGAACGCCAGCTAATGATAATTTTGTCCGAAGATAGACATTTTATTAGCTTTTGGATTGGGGTTCGTTCATAATAAAGAAATAAGTTATTTCGAATATAACTCATAAGGATAAAAACATAAGTATATTTCGAAAGAATTGTGAAATGATATAGAAGACATGTACTTTGCTCTAAGTATTCTTTGGAGTGCACTCTATAGAACTGTGAATTGTAAAATGTTACAAAAGACCAGTACGGTTGGCCAGTCTTCCCTTTCCTAATCCATAAGTACCGATAGATTTTTAAGCTATCAAGCAATATAATTAATATGTAACCGCCAATAAAACTAAAACATCGCCAAAACTGTTGAAGCAATCATAATCCCTATATAAAAGATCTAAATATATCTGAAGAAAAAAAAAACAATAGTAGCAAGGCCACATATCTGAGGTCATGATAAACTAGATGGAAAAGCATATATTATTATTGTTTAGATGAATAATCTTAATTAAATTAAAAACCTGTAACCATTAATAGCAAAACGAGCAAATATAATAAACGGCGCATCCGTTTACATACATAAAACGCAATAAAATTATATTTTTCCTTGGTAATAAATTTCATCGATTAATAAAACAATTTCTTTTTTCTTTATATCTAGAAGGCTGATAGGTCGTACTAGGTCAATTATAATCGTATAAATTATAAAACAAAAAAAAACATCGTCAGTCCTTATTTTAATGTCTGCCATTAATATAGTAGTATTTCTGTCATCATCGATTGATTTAGGATGCGATTATTAATTTCTTTTTGGCACATTTCTTTTAAAAAATAAATTATTAGAATTCAAATAATGAATTCTTTACTTGATATTACAACAAATGTATCAGTATGTAAGAACTAAGATAAAATGAAATAAAAAATATAAAGCAATGCAAAATTGGTGTCTGCATAAAGGTTCTCATTGACACTCAGCATTATTGTAAGCTGAGGAAACCATCTTATAGTGCTTGAAGCTCGGTCTCAATGTGTGGCTTTACACACATCGAGACCGAGCTTCAAATTTTACGTTAAGTTCATTATGGTAAGATAGCACGTTTTGACCCTCGGATAAACATATAATTACAGTAAGTGACATAGAGCAAATAAGAATACATTCAAAATCGGTATTCACCTCCTCTACATAGTCGTCGGTGTTCTCAATCTCGTGTCCGTTCTTCCAGTAGTGCCCGAGGGTGGGACCGGCGTCAGCTGAACGAAACCTAGGGTCGTTGTATTTAACCTGAAATGAATGAATAACAAATGGAATATATTCACATTTAAAAGCAAGAATTGGCACCTTAGCCTCTTACTTCAGATTTTGAGAAGAAAGTATGAATGCCTGATATAAGTATAATAAAATAAAAAAAAATAAAAGTAAGTCTTTATGCCTTATCAGTTAGTTCACATACATTAATAATGGCTTTATCAATCATTGGCATTATTTTTGCCTTTAATAATAACCATTATTTCTAGTAATGGCATCCATTCATTGGCTTTTAGGGGAGAGGAGCTTCGGCTAAATATCATATTTGTTTTTAGCAAGGAGTCATGTAACATTTGCTTGAAAATTTCTTTTAATTCATTTAAACATTTATTTTCCCTAATTTTGAACAATGAGATGGGGAAAGGAGGTGACGAAGCAAATCTCCCAACCTCTCACCCAAAGGAGGGAGGTAGTCAATTTAATCTTACGTAGTTTTTGGACGAATTTCCTGCGACGAACGCCTAACTTCAACTATGCTGCCTTTTTAGATGATGAAGGTTTCGTGAATATAGATATCTCGTTACACACCAGTGTACTAAAAACTGATAGATTAAAATATCTGGAATACCTACCAAAGGCAGAACAGCGGTGCGCGAAGACAGCTGAGGGTCTGTGAAAGGCGGGCTGTTCAAGTACTTCTGAGCTTCTTCCGGGGTTAGGATGGGCTCGAAGACATTGATAGCTGGGTGCGGCAAGGCCGTCGACAACGCCACCTGAAAAAGAATCTGCATTTACATTATGTTGTTTAATTCTTATAAATTTTAAGATATATGTAAAATGCAGTAGCGTTGCATACAATGCGTGTCTGAAGGAAGTTTTATGATTCAATTATGGCACCACCTTGAAATTAAATATTTTTTGACAAATGCGTCTCTAAAATTTGGCGACAAAAAAAACAAAGGTAGCCAAATCTGATTATTCTGCCGTTCCCTATATGGGCCGCTCGGGGCACATGTTAAGTTTCAAAGATTTCGCCACATGAAATACAAAATAAATTTTGGCGCCCCAAAAGTAATAACAGTCGTTCTTAAGATTTTGTTGCATTATTCAAGTTTAATTACTCGACCACAGATGGCGTTGTTATTAAAAACCGTACATCTCTGCGCTTTTTGTCGTGTCGATTTGATTTTTATATTTTTATTTATCTAAAACATATAATACAAGACCATTGTCTGAATTCAAACTTTATTTATGCAATTTATTTTAAAATCCGTTGATTCAGAGGCCAGACGGTCATTCATGAGAAACCGGATTCCGCTTAACACGACCGACTTATTTCATGAGATGTCGTCATGCTAATATTGATCTTCGTATGTTTGTTCATAGTAATGGTCTGACTAGATCGCTGGGGCTAGTCAAATACACACGTTCGTAAACATTCGCTTTTTATAATCTGATGCGTATACAATATTAGACTAGGATAATAGTTTGCTAATCTTTGACTAAAGTTATTAGCACTCACAACTTTTTTGTAGGCTTTTTCCAAGCATGTAACTGTCCCTGCTGTTCTTGCACATTTATTCATTGGAACCACATTTTTTAATAAATAAAGAAAAGCAAAATAAAGAAAAAAATAATGTCATGGCAAAGTTCATTTGATATGTGGTCATATGCGACCTATATGACTCTTATACTTACCGAATACAACATTTGTTTCATAAATTAAATAGTTTTACAGTTTACTATGTGGTAGAACCTATGTAGTTTGACCGGGGGAGTTCTGCTACACCTATTTCTAGCGTGAAGCAGATCTAGCGTTTCGGTGGAAGAGTGTGGTTGCCGGCTCGCTTATATATGAGGCGACCATCTCAGTCCTCGGGAGTAGCAACGCAGCGTGTGATTGACTTCAGAAATTACTTACAGATGTCGATGGGCGGTAGTAACCACTTACCATCAAGTGGACTGCATGCCCGTTTGCTGCTTCATTGTTATAAAAAAATGTACGATTTCACCATCAAGTATTTTAGTTAGCGTAAAGCCAGTTTACAATTCAGTTGCTGTCAATTTATTTACTAGTTTTCTAGTTTGCCTTTTGACCAGACCTCTATTTATAGTCATGAAACTATTGTTTAGTCAAGGCAATGCACATTGAACTGTTGGCTGATAGTTACTATCAAAACACGATCAATGTTTTTAAATTAGCAACTCTCTAGTTAAGCGGATATACATAGCTAAACGTTCAAATAAATAGTTGATCAGGTAAAAGTTAGGCCTAATATATATATATGCGTTAGACCTAAATAGAATAGGACCTTTAAGGACTAAATTAGCAACAAAAATAATGCAATCGATAGTGTAAGATTTAAAACTACTTTCGTATACATAATATTTAATTCCTTTTGTCTTTGCGACGTTGACTACGTTTGTGAAATTTTACGCGTATATCAACATGATTGACGGTCCAATAATATCTGTGAAGTACCACCATATTTTCAATCACATAGTCCGACATATCCATCATGTATGACTCATAAATTGATTGAGTTACGATACCTCGAGACAATATTAATTGCCTCCCGTGTACTTATCCTTACACGATCTTAATACTAGCTGTGCAGGCAGCTCCGGTTGCTTAGACTTACTATCAACCCATATGACCTTTGTACATTTACTTAGGTTGTATGTACACCTAATTATAAGCACATAGTACATATAACATCGTACAGGATCTATGTATCACGAGTTTTTGACATGAATTGATTGATGATGATAGATGGCAAATCAGAATCCTGTGACGTTTGATTGATTTTAATATTCGTATAATAATATTGTTTTTATTATTATTAGCCAGATAAAAGCTTGATAACACAGTAAGCTTAGTTAACTTTGTCTGTTTGTCAGTGTGTTAAAAATCGCATCAGACCAAAATTATTGATAACGTTTGGTATTCTTTTAATTTAATTCGTATTAAAAGTTATTTTAATAAAAGACTAAGTTACATTTTTTAGACACGGGTAAAACGCGGGCACAGCTAATAAAATACCTCCTGGACCCTAAATCTGAAAGGAATTGCTTTATTGGCACTTCGTTCCCTTAAAATAAATGTTTATTTTTGCGGGGTCATCACACTAAGCATTTCGAAAAAACCCATTCAAATGCAAATTTGTTAGATGTATTATTTACAACCGGTTTCCAGGACAATTGGATTCTCGTGTAATCTGATAATAATTTATATACCACTGAATTAATGTTCGGTCATCAATTATAACACACATTGTTCAGGGACATTCGATATCTTTTAAAATATCTTGTATGGGTACCTACTTCTTTTTATAGAAACGGCAGTCCATATCGTATCAAACAAGTTATTGAAGTGAAACTTCTATAGAATCAGTGTTATTTGAAATTTGATTAATAGAAAACGCGTTACGAGAGCAGTTGTCGGCTCAACAACTAGATGGCGCTATACCCGTTTCTGAGTCACGCTAACGATTTTACTTCTTAGCTTGTATAAGAGCACAAGCGTGTTATATGTGATAAAATGTCCAAATATGGACTGCAGTGATTACTGAATCGAATTTGAAAAAGCACATGTCTTAATATCCTAGTGCTCGGATTTTTCATTATTATTTATTATTATTAATACTTCTGCCTACTATAGAAGATTATGTGCAGCAGCGCTATCTAGGTACGAGTTACTGAAAAGTGATAAGTCAGTGTCGTGTGGTGTCGGACTTGAATAGCACCACTACCTTTTCCGAAGATATCTTTGAAGGCGGCTGAGGGACAACGATCAGCAACAGCGTCTTCATGTAAAACATCAACATCCATTGCTGTCACTAACACGCATGCCAAATGTGGTGACTATACCTACTCCGGCCTGTGTCTAGCAGTGAACCAGACGTCTTAAGAATTGACAGTGTTCGGAACCGTCCGATAATTTTTGTACATGTACGATAATTTAATGAACTAACGGACGGAGTACGATATTTTTTTTTGGTCGCCAAATGAGAAGACCGTGAAAAGTTTTGTAGTTTAAAGAGGCAAAAAAAACGTCAAAAAGTTGGAGGTACTAACGTAGTATTGTTATTGTACTTGTGCGATAATTTGATGCAACATACGATAATTTTACGGCTGCTATACGATAATTGCCTGGCTGTTTGGTAACACTAGAAAGATAACGTAGAAATCTTTAAAAACTAAAAGCACTAAACAGTGCCAACTTCTCTGGCGATAAGTCAAATGATTTTGGATTCTATATACATATTGATAACCAACTTCCACTTTTGTATGACAGATTATGATTAATATGTGAACTTATTAATTCCACTTCCGTTCAGTCTATGTTACGGAAAGTGATAAAACCATCGAACGAATGAACGATCAATCATTAACTTATCAGCAAGCTCATTAGTCCTCATTTACTTGTACTACCGGTTCGCGTTCATTTTATACTTTCATTTTTTTATATATTTGTATCTAAGATAAGGCAAAGGAAGTATCGGATAGAAAGTGGTCATCATCGCCGATGGACATTTGCAAAACTAGAAAAGGAATTACTGTTTTTTGGGAACTTTGTTGGCGATCTCTACTCATAGCACTCCGTGAATACCTCAGAAGGTAAGCTTTTTTTTAAAGGTTTTTCACGGTAGGATTTTCTCCTGTATTGTCGGTGCCATGGACATACAAAGACGAATACACAAACACCCAGAACCAGAACAGAAATGTAAACTCATCATACGCATTTCTGTTTGCCCGGGGATCGAATCCGGGACCCACTGCGTGTTAGACCAGTATGGTAACCGCTCCACCACGCCGGTCGTCAAAAGCTTATTTCATATTTTGCACATTCTTGGCAGGAAATTATTCAAAAAGTTTAAGAGTAGTAATGTTCTATTTTTTATCTTACAGAACTAGAAAGCAAACTGTCCATTTGATAGTAAATGGCTACTGCTGCCCATTGACAGCTGTAATAAGCCACAGATTAGTGTAACATTCTTCGATCAAAAGTACATATTTAATGAAAGGTCCTAGCTAACTAAATCCAAAGCACGTTTTTATTTTTTTGTGCGTTTTTATCAGGATTGTTCTTGTTTTATCTATTGCAATATTCTCCGATATTTTGGTTCCCATCATTCCATTATGAGAACAGAACAGAACAAAATACAACAAATATGTAGTATTTTGTTCTGTCTATTTTTTTGTAATACTTTAAAGCGGAAACTGTGATTATTGCGGAAATCGTTTGTTTCCCAAAAAGATAAATAAATAACATGTTCTGTTAATAAATGACATATACTAACTCTAAACAGATCATTTAGCACTACAAACGCAGTGTCAACAAAGCAAGGACGAATAGTTATTACTAATTTACACAATACTAAAATAAGCTAAATACGTCATGTAATACTTAAGGATACGATAATTCTATGCCGTTACTTAGCTTTGTACGGTGTGGTGTTTGTTTGGATTGAAGAACTCGCTCTCTGTGTATGTCCTATTTTTATTTGTTTATAATAATACATT
>DWNE01003463.1:0-16629 GCA_018249875.1 Cecropterus toxeus | reverse complement strand
GATAACAGATACTTATTTTTTGATAAACTGCTATTTATTTAATCCAAATTGCAATATTTCACGAGAAAAGTAATAAAGTTTATTTAAATATAAAGAAAATTAATATGTTACTTAAGTTAATTTAATGATCGTTAGTAAGTGAAATAGTTTTATAAATTACTAAGAAAAATAAAAGCTTTTAGATAGGAATAATCTTATAAAGATAAAAGATTAAAAGAACTAAACCAACCATCGGCACAAGATCTTAATCCGCAAAAGATAAAAAATAGTCCTTTTATTGAGAGATAAAGTAGAACGTTTTGGTGCCTGCTTGATCCGATAAACTTACGAATTTATTTTAATCCGTTCAGGATTAAGAATTGGCATCTCTTAGCGGATTGAAACCGTTACTATGGTTTTAAATTGTAGAGAAAGGGAAATAGGGATCCCGTTGATGTCTTTTACAGGAGAAAGCGCATTTTACTACGATCGACTCTATTTTTTGTTTTAAGGTATAAAATTATGCTACTGATTGAAAAAATCTTTTTAAATTAAGTTTACAATTAGCGAAATTAAATATTTTACTATATAAATATAAAAAAAAATACAGTCTCTGTAGATCTTTATGTCTTGAATTTACTGTTAAATGCTTTAATTTAGATATTTTGAGGGATATATAGTAATACTTTTCGATGTCCTTCTTAACTATTTGGAGTAATAATTCTTATAAATGAACCCAGTGATTATTTCGAAACTTTCAAATATCACATTCACAGAAAATTTAATTAGGAATCACTTTTCAAAATATAATACACATATTAGAGTGCGCTAATAGCGTACATTAGCGTATATAAAAATATAAAACTTCAGTATTTTTTGCATTTTGACTCTTGAAATGAGTTAAATAAAAATATTTAGTAAAATAATTATTTGTCTAAAATGTAATGTAGAGTTATTCATCTCATAGAGATTAATGAACATTAAACAATTATTATTTTCGTGTTATAAAAGTTTATGTTCACAAAAAGTTACGGGAAACTAGAGATTTGAGAGTAGCAATAGGTCATGGTTTTTCAAAATATATAGAGCTATACTTTACTTGAAACATGAAGCTCAATGGAGAATATAATCGATTCGTTTTGCTTGTATATGTTATTGCAAGAGAATGTTATTTTTTCATTTTCGACAAATTTTAAATGAATTTAACTTTTAATAGATTTGTGTATAGTTTTGCTAGTGTTTTTATGTCTGTGTTGATAAACTTTATCATTTGAAGATATATCCTCATATTCGCATACAATTAGATAAAATGGTACAAAAAACTCGACTATGAAATTAGTAAATTACCAAAACCACTGACCTTTGTATCTTTGGTGTGTTCAACGGCAAGCAGAACCGAAAAATCCCACAAACACTTCACTGAGTTAAATTCAAAATCCGAGTCAGTACACTGCGCACACGCAACTATCGTTTTCAAAATTGTCACAATACAGTCACTTTCGGCAAATATGTTTCATTTGCGACCGCCCTCTAACTGAAAACGCAAACTGAAATCGCGCTAACCGCACTGTTACATATAACCGTTCAACTTTCGCCGCGAGTGTAAACATTTGGTCTATTGAATTAAAGTTCGCGCGATCTTTTCCATTTTCTGTCGAAAATTTTTGGCGCCAAGCGTGTTGCTTCGACGGCGCGCGCGCACGAATGCTGTCGGAGGTGGACACGAGCGGTCGGACGTCGAGGGGGCGTGGCCACATTCTAACGCAACGTCTTTCTATACTACCATCTCGGTCGCACGCGTGTAAACACGCATCTCTCCGTCTCCCTCTCTAATGCTCGTGCGTTACCGTATAGGCACGGCTGGTGGTGGGAGCGTGAACTTTGCCACTGCGCTCGCGCATCCCGGGATTAATGAAACGATACGTTATAGATCGCGACGATTATACCAACTTTATAGTTTGATGCATTGCGTTGCGTTGCGTTTAATGTTTGAGCTTTACGTTCTGTTATTAGTTGTGCGTATCTGGGTATCTTTGACGTTAGCTTTTAATTGTTTAATAACTATTAAAATCAGCCTTTTATATCTGCTATATTCAAAGACATAATGTTGCTAAGTGCAGAAGAATTATATTCATAATCTTAACTAAAACAATATTCATTGCCTTAATTACGGAATGTTCTAATGTTTTAGGGGAAAAGGATGCATTTATCTATATTGATGTGAGTGTTAAAAGTACAAGCGAATGTATACATTTCTGACTACCTACTATGTACCTACCCTACTATATACCTATAGATACCTACTTTGTAGAATAGCGTATTTCATATCGCTAACTTAGATCCCGTTTCAACAAAACACATACACAACACGTGTAAAGTTTAAGATATATTATTCATTATTCACACTAATTAGGATCATAAATACTGATTTCCATTAATTAAATATAATAAAGAACCTGAATTGAATAAATTTTAAAATATTGTTGCGGAAATAAATTTTCTGTTATCACGTTCTACTAATTTTCATAGTTCCAATTTTGAATACTTTTTAGTAGACATTATTACTTAGTAATATAGCTTTACTGTTGGAAACCTACATGTGTTAGAGAACGAAAGGATATAAAGAAAAATTTTGTCAGTCTGTCCTTGGTCAGTGTATTACTATGATTTATGCTATTCCTATATCGAAATAATACCTATGTGTATATATATTTATTAGTAAGCCAATACTGAAGACGATCCTTGAGTTTGTTTTCAAAATATCAGCAAAAAATCTAACTGTGTTTGTTTAATACCATAAAAATAGTTAGTTTCCTAAATTTTGCAGTTTAAAAAAAAATCTTAAACAATTTCAAAAACTGAATTTACCGTTGTTATTACGGTCAATCTAATTTCCTTAGAATATTGAAGGAATAAAATAAGTTTCTCAATATTAACCTTATTCTCTCAATATATTGAAAATGTATTATTAACAGATGGTACAACCAGTCTAGACTGACTGAATGTTAGGTAAGGTAAGAAGTTTTTGCGTTTCAGTATAAGGAGGTGGTCTTATTTACCTATAAGCATAAGACGACTATCGTCATTTGTACGATAGGCAATGCATTTTTGATGTTCTTCTAGTAGAACCTTTCTTGTACGTAAAGTTGGTACAATATGCTCGGGAGGACATCATGTTCGTTTGTTATAAAAATCTTGTATAATAAAATCAAGAAGTAGATTAAAAGAAATGTATTAAAACTGACAATTTAAAAGTGCCTTTATAAGCCTATGTCTCTACGCATTGGACAACATAGATTCCATATACATAAGTTGACTATATGTATATTATAAATCATGCTATAGTTTTATTCAATAATCAACTTAATAATAAAATTCTTATAAATTAATTAAATTAATAACTTTCTGGTCTTTTATAATTATAAGGTCGTTGTTAAAATCAATCTTACAGACTAATAAACAATTCACAGAGCTATGTACATTTCCGCAAGAAGATGAAATAAAATGAAATGTATTTATGTCGTTGTATATTTTTATACTACCATCGGTCCGAAACATAACCTCAACTGAGATGACTATTATAATATAATGAAGCAGAATTTTTAGTCCTTTATATAAATAATCTGTACGTCTTATCTAGACATTCTATAATCTTAGGTAATCTATCTATAAAACCAGTCTAATAAGCTTACGGAATCACGAGTGACTGATTCGTTTGCTTCTTATCTCAGCGGCAGATAAATCAATATCTTGCTAGGATGCTGCAAATTATGCAGTGGACATTATACATTATACAGAGCATAATAATTAATTAGACGGCCCGGGAATAATTAAGGCTGATACCAGACTACGTGCGGATGTCACTTTTATTTATATACCTTTGTTATTGAATTTTAAAGTGATTTTTTTATTTACTTCTTTACTATGCGTCATCTACTACATCTACTTGTTGTCCTATAACTTTGTGTTCAATGCTCAGTTTTCCTATATCTAAATTATGAGGATGGGCGAGTAATGAATATTCTCATCGGCATGTGTGTTTACGATGACATGACATATAGAATTTTTGGATAGAAAGTGTGGACTCTTAAAATATGATATAGATATAAAGATTTTTACTGTCTTATACAAAAATTAAAAACACAAACAACTACATTTAGTACTAGAAGCAAAATTTATAATTCAGATATATGACTGGTCGGAGATTAAACCCAAAAGTCATGTGTAATGATCTGAGTATATCAAACTGGATAACAGCTCCAGTTATAAAGAAATATAACAAAAAATAATCCATAGAATTTCATACAATATTGAAGGTATGGTGTCAATCTCGAATAGTTCCGATCTCCATAGATATTAAAAGCGATTACAGAATTTGAACAGTTTTTATTGTAAAGTTATCTATAGCAGTTCTAAGACGCAGATCTAAGCTCGGTGACAATAGTTAAAACTGATTTTTATTGAGGATTACTTCCAGTAGTTTAATAATGGCTATTTAGCGGACGAATGGATGTAATAAGTTTAGTTTAAAGGCTTTTCTGCTTCATCCTTCACAAGTGGTTTAGCAAAACTTAAAGTCTTGTTGTTACTTTTGTATGTCTCGTGTAGGCGAGATCGCGAGCGAAATTATTTAACTGTAGTCGGGGAGACTTGAGTTGTAACACCTTATCACATCGGGGGCCTAAGGTTCGACATTAGTCCGATGTATAGAATAACTATGCCTATAGGGAACAAAAAAAAACAAAATGTAAAAAAAAAATATTTGGCGAATCAATGATTCAATTTATTAAAAAAATAGTTTAGTTTCTCATTGCAGACACATTGCGACTATTAAAGACTAAGTTTGAACGCCTCGTATTTAACTACTACAACTAATGCCTTACATCATTCAGACTACACAGTTGCGGCAAAAAAACTTTTATCTACTATTTTAAAAAACATAATTATTAGGTGTGACTCAGTACCTTTAAAATATTTTCGTATGAATGTGCCGTTACCACAACGTGAACATAAATTCGCTCATATCTCTTTAGTACATTATTTATATCTGTAACATTTATTATGCAAAGCGACCAACTATGCTATTTATTTTAATGTGTACAAATTAGTCGACATTCGCAGATTAAATGTAATTTTTAATGGATCATATGAATATTTGATTGCGAAAATTAATGATATTACTAATAATTTAAAGTACGTCATTATCACCCAATTAGTCTAGTTTGGGACACGGATATTGGACAAATGGGTATTGGACATATGGGCATTGGACACATGTTTATTGGTCACGCGAGCTTGCGATGATCTTATGAGTACAATATTTTTTTGGGAACATTTTAAGACATTTTCGGAGCTCTATGACATGAACATAAATATTTACAACATCTTTATTTATGACATAATTTACTGTAATACTGTGTTCATACAAAAATAAATGATTAGATTTGATTTGATAGGGCTTGTAAAGAAAAATGTGCGAAAAGAGCTCTTCCTTAGCTGGCGATGTATTAGAGACTTGTCTGGTTTTGTAAATATCCTTAGGTGATGATAACTAATTTACATTAGGTAGCAGGTCTATCTTATCGTTAGGTTTAAGTATAAAATAACAATATTAAATACTATTTTTTTTACATAGCAATACATACTCAGGTTTGAACTCCGACCAACTCAAAAGCTCTGCGGCGCGGCGGTTTTTCGGCTTTTATATTAGATGGTCGAATACCTTGTTATTAATGATAAAAAAAACTATGTTACAAAGCGAATTATCCGATTAATAAATAACAAGATATGTATCACATAAGTAATGGTATATATATGTACGTATGTTAAAGTGAATACTAGAATTATTTCAAGTTCAAATTTTTAAAAAGCTGGCATTTAGTGATAGTGTTAGGTTTATCCTAAAGCCATTTCATTTTAAAGTACAGCAAATATAAAGTACCTTTTTACTATTCACAAATTGTGACTGTAAAACAATTACAAAGAATATAAAATTTGCACAAAATTCAGCACAGTATTTACGTTTTAGACGATACAAATTTCAATAAAAGAAAGCAACAACACTAAAAAAATGAAGTAATTGTTTAATTGCGCAAATAACGGTAAGAGAAATTACCCGTTTGCTAATTGCCTCCAAGTGCAAAATGTGGCAATTTGGCACAAAAAAAAATGTAAAAATGGCAAAAAGTTCGCGAAAGAACGCCGACTTTCGCAACAAAGGTTCTTAGATAAAAGTTTGGGTTAAATAAAAAGGCGAAGGCACCGGCAAAGGTTCCGATCAGTTTATTACCGATGACGCTCGCGTTTATAACCTTTTTTTCTATAGGGGTTGTTTTTTACGATCTTGTGACGCAACTTTTGAACCTTTTTCCGTTTAGGGCCTCCCGTTATACGGTTGAAAAAGTGTTGTTCATTCAATTAGATTAATTGTAACTGTATTAGATATTTGCTTTTTCACGTTATTGTAGTTTTTTTGTACTAGAGAAATTGAGGTAATCTTAATTTTACCACGTGAGTCTGGGAATGGAGATACGATAAACGTTAAACTCAAAAGTTGGTCAAGGTTAAAAGAATAAAGATAGCTTAAATTAAATCTAGGTACAAATATAGGTACAGGTATGGGTACAGGTATGAATAGTGTTATATTTTAATATAGTTTAATATGTATTCATTTTAATATTTTATCTCTTCCCTTTCATACAATAAGTTAAAATATTTTCCCGTTGTTACAGACTAGGTAAGTAGCAAATGAGCACGTTGTCCATTTCCTAGTTTTTTTTTTTATTTGATTGAAGTAGCAAACGAGCATGCAGTCCACCTGATGGTGAGTGTTACTGCCGCCCATGGATCCGTAAGCAACTTCATATAGAACGCAGGGGTTCTGTCTGAAGTCGATTACAAATGTGTTGCTATTCCCGAGAACTGAGAGAGATAGTAAGCCGGCAACCACACCCTTCCAACAAAACGCAAAAACTGCTTCACGCTAGAAATAAGTGTGGCACTGACACCGCCCCGGTTGAACTACACTAGTTCTACCGCTTAGTAAATTTATGATAATAAGACAGCCTATGACTCTACGAATTATGTTTCTATTTCTTAATATATTCGGATATTATAAAAATTGTAAATAGTTCCCCCTTTATCATCATAATTCTTATTCAATAAATGAAATAACTAAATGAGGCTATCACCATTAATACTCATTTTTCTATTAGTCATGTACAAGGTGCAGCTACTTTAATAACTCGTAAAGTGCGTGTCGGGCTCATGCGGTAGAGTTTTGTACAACCATACGGTTGTAATTAAAAGGCTAATCCTGACTGATTGATTCGCCGGGGTAGGGTCTACACAATTGAATATAAAACCTTAGTCATAAAATGTTTTTTTTTAAGAAATAAGTCTTATTGATATATTAAATAAAAATATAAGTTTGACTTACCGAAAAAGACGAATCTTGCACCGACGGATACACAATCTAACAACAATAATAATATGTATAGCTTGTTAAGCTAAAATAAATTTGACGCAAGCACAAAAATGAATCTCGTAATCTACAATAAAAAAACTAAAATACGTGTCACCTAAATAACTAAAATAAATTTACCGTAAGCTTAAAGACTAATCCTGTACGGACAAATCCTCAATCCAAATAAGACGAATTCTACACCGACGACTTCATTATCCAACAATCTTACATTATAAATGCGGAAATTTGTACGAATGTATGCGTGTTTATTATTCTTTTCCGAAAACTAATAGTCCAATTTCCCTAAAGTTTGACAAACAGATAATTTATGACCTTGATTAACACATAGGATACTACAATGGTCAATGTGACCGAAGCGAACAAGCTGCAGAAGTAAGCATATGAGTAATAATATAATATGTATTGCCCAAAAATTGAAATAAGCGTGATGTGTCGTAAGACGAATCTCGCACCGCCGAATCGACAATCCTCAGTCCGCGATTCAACTATGTTTTCCATCTTTACACTTTATCTCGTAGAGAAATATGATTCTCATTCAACAAATGAAATAACTGAACACTTAACACTAATACCCATTCTCTATGAATCATTTACAAGGTGTAGGTAATTTAAAAATGACTATACATCTCGCACGAACCGCTTTACCATTCGCAAGCTAATTATAAGTCAGTAATGCTGTAATAGCACCATTTATTATTGCACTAGCCTTACGGTTTGGCTTTGCTTGTATTTATTTCTTGCAAAAATATATATGTTACAGAAAAAGGTGTATGTGGAATTTTATATACGTGAACTGCGTCACATGTAAGACAAGTTCAATGAACTTTGATCGTAAATTATATTTAATTATACAAATTTAGATAACAGAAGTGATTAACATTCTGTATTGCGATTATTGTTGTTCTTGTAGCACCTTGTTATGTTATCTGTATTTTTTACATTTATATTTATTATAAATACTTAGAGACTATAATACTTAGAGACTAAATACTTGGAGACTATAATAATAAATAAAAATGAGATGGTGTGTGTCTATGTGTTACTCAATTACGGAAGAACCACTAGTTCGATTTACATGAAATTTTGTATAGATGTAACTTATCTAATTGGTCTATAGATTACTTTTGATTTAGATATTTTTCGTTATTTAAAGATAGCGAATATTTTAGTGAGGTGACAAGTGACGTGAAATATGAAAGTTTCAAACCAAAGGGGTTTGAAACTTTCATATTTCCATTTTATACAAAAGAATTACGCTAAATATAGCAATATAGCAATAAAGCAATAGCTTTTGATGGCATATACGAGGTCACACTTAATTTTCTATCCGGAAGGTTCTTATGACCTTTAATGTATTTTTAATATGTTACGGGTACTCACGATATGCGGTTTTTTGAATATCTTTTTGCCGATATTTCGACCCAGTTACATAGATCGTGGTCACGGCGAAACTGCTGTGGTGGGGAGAAACCGTTGGCAAGCACTAGTGGTAGATTAACCTATATACCCTACGTCTAGGTCGTTTTTTAGGTTTGCATTATTTGTGATTTACTTAACTAACCACTGGATTTCACGTTTGCGCTAATTTAAAACAATCTTCTCTGTCGAAGTTCTTAGGGTATTTTTTGATCTCTATTGCTTCTCATACTAAACGTGGGAAGTAATGACGCTCAGCAGAGATCACCTGAGGTTTATGTGGTTAGATTCAGTGGTTAGTACCGGAACCTCATGTACCTCCAATAGTTATGAACCTGCTTCGCTACGTCACGTATAACGTAAATATTAGGTCACATAATGAAGCACGGGTATTTCAGCTAGGTAATAATAATGCAGTCTGATTTTTTTGTAAAGCATACTTTTATAAGATTTGTAAACTGTTCTGTATTAGTTATTTTAATTTAATGGTCACTATGAAATATACATCTTTAAGCCAACCCGCGTGGTGGAGCGGTCACCATACCGGTCTGATGCGCTGTAGCTGACGAGTGTCGATTTCTGTTCTGGGTCTGGGTGTTTGTGTATTCATGTTTGTGTGTCCATGGCACCCACGACACAGGGGAAAATCCTAGTGTGGGGCTATGAGTGTAGAAAGCGTGCTTTTAGGGTGTTTTAAACAACTTTATATATATTAATGTATGTATTAATTTGGGTTGGCAATGACCACTTACAATCAGGTGAATGCGTACCTGTTCACGACTTTTTTACTATATACACAAACGAAGCATATAATAAAAGAAAAAACTCGACTGCTAAAACTAAAATTTCCAGACGGACACTTTCATTTCACGTACTTTTCTTAATAAATTATTTATTAAACGTTTTTTTTTGGATTTGCATAGTAATACAGAAGTGTTATAATGTAAATATATTGTAATGGCCTATTTACTAGATTTTATGTAATCCATAAAGTCATGAAAAAATACACTTCCCGTTTTTTTCTATTATATTATATCTATATCTATTTAAAAGCTGTATAGCCTATGTCACTCTGCAAATTGAGCCGATTCTAATAAAACGTCATACGTTAAGTCGTTTGTACTGTAGTGCACGTCAAACAAATAGACATACATATATAAATATATACTTGTATACGTTTGAAAAACATTATACCTGTGTTGTATTTTATTTTGTATTTGTTACATTAAATGAACTCGTATGAGTACTAAGCATTATGTCTATATCGTTTGCATAAAATTACTACATACGGTTACAATATTCATATCAGAAAATTTTAATTTTGTTTACGTTACGTCGATTATTTATTCATATTAATCAATACTAAACAGTACGTTTATACCTCTTCTAAAATTAACTATGGTATTAAATAGGTCTAATATATTTCAAACTTTATATAAGACATGGACTGAAAATCAAAGAGATACCTTCTATTTTTACCTGATTGCGTCAGAACGAGGGTAATCTTTTTCGAATCTATGTATGTATGTAAATTTCATCAGCACGCGCTACAGCTCAAACGGCTTGATGGATTGTGATGTATGAAACATCATTAGAACCGTCTCAGTTTGTGGAGTGACATTTCTTGTCGTTTCCTTTTGTTTCCGTTTGACGACCCGCGTGGCGGAGTGGTCACGGTACCGGTCTAACACGCAATGGGTTCGATCCCCGGCCAGACAGGAATGTGAATGATGAGTTTAGATTTCTGTTCTGGGTCTGGGTGTTTGTGTATTCGTCTTTTTGTGTCCAGCGCACCCACGACACAGGAGAAAATCTAGAGGGCTATGAATGTAGGAAGCGTGCGTACTTTTTTTCCATAGCGCTACCAAATTTACTTCAAAAATGATAAAACTACAATGTGATAGTGTAATGGTTAAAAACTCGTCGTCTTAATCGGGAGGTCCGAAGTTCGAATTCAAGACACTTCGGGGTGAAGGAAAACGTCGTGAAGAAACCTAGAACTGTAGCCTACCTACTAGAACTCAAATCTAATTTGATATTGATTACAGATTTCCATAAGCTGCAGTGGTTACTAGAGATGTGACTTGGCTGGGGACAATCGATTTTTATAATAATCGACTTTCTTTTTAAATCAAACAATCGATTTTTCAAAACTCGATGGTTCAAAAAATTATCGATGTTTTGAAATCGATTTTTATTATAATGTTACCCCCCCCCCCCCATTTTTTTTGTCATTTAGTTGACATTTTTTATTTAACACAACACAAATTATATATTGCAAACTCAATTTAAACTCAACATGGTTTAAAAACCAAGTTTGACGTTAAACGTGGAATGAAATTTTTAAAACCACCCTCTATTCAAAATATTTAATGAATGTACCGTTCTACCGAGTTTTGACAAAATAAATAGTATGTTTGCATGGCGTTGCAATAATTATATTATAGAGCTGCTGTTAAAATGTCGAAAGTACGGCTAAAAAATTCACAAGTGGAATAAAAAACGATTAATATAAAATTTATTATTTTTGGTCAACAAATCGATTAATAAAAATCGATTATTCTAAAAAATATCGATTTATTAAATAATCAATTATTCTTTCACATCCCTAGTGGTTACTTACCATCAGGTTAACTACAAGCTAGTTTATAGAAACAGCCATTTTATAAGACAACATTATATTTCAACATTTATATGAAAACATTTTATAAGACCCCTTAAGAATTTCACTATGAATGAAACGTGGGCTATGTAGGAAGGCGTCTAATATTCAACGAGGAAGCTCAGAGCTCAATAAATTATGCAGTGTATTTGTTTTATTATCATGTGCACTATTGAGCATGGTGGTGAGTTTATCGTAACGATTTTCTGAGTTTTCTGAAGTTTTATTACAATTCTAAGGACAAATGCGAATGTTTATTCTATTTATTATGGAAATAGTGGGACGCTGAAGTCCTGTGCGCAAATTGCGCATAAACAATTTTTTATCAAGTGTATTTCTTTTGAGTGCGAAGGGTTCAAATGAATGTGAGTCCAATGATGGAATAATAATTATTGATTTGACGTTTTACTTTTAAGCATTGTTATATGGTATATTATATGGTTAAGTTAAGACTCTAGGTCAAGTTCTGAGGGCAACTATAAGTAAATGTATATTTTACATTCAAAAGTAATATTTCTCTCTTAAATCTTTAGGTGAAAGCATTTTTTACTTCAGCTTCAATATCCAAAATAAGCAATTGGGACATACGACTGATCAGAATAATTTCAAAAGTTATATTTCCAAACTTACTACTACTACTACTACTATTATTGCACAAATCGTAGTTTTTTTAATTATCAGTATCAAAGTCCTTTACTCGAATGAAAAAAGGCCTTCCCCTTTTCAGATAAAAAACTATATCATTGTCCATGGGTTGCCATAGGCAACAACAAATAATTATGCCATGGACGACAACAAATATGAAAAATTAATCATGATAAAATATGTTATCTATATACAATACCAATAGTGATTACACTAAAAATGCAGGAATAAAATAAACACTAATAAAATAATCACATTATAATTAACGCAATTAACATAAAATTAAGATAATAAATCATAAGCGTTGACGGTCTAAGAGAACCACCACACTTACAACACAATGATCCTTATTTTATTAACCCACTTCCGAAAAGGAAGTGGTTCTCAATTCGTCTGATTTTTTTAATACTATTTAAATTAAAATTTCTTTGTAATTTAACTATCATATAAAAATTCAAGTCCCGTACGCCCTACAAGGGAATTGCACGAGGGTCCAACCCGCAAGGCCGCTTCGCAAACACGATCCGTCTCCTATATTTAACCAGTCGGCGCTGTCACTTTAAATTTGCGGAAAATTATCATTTTTACGTGATTACCTCCATTTTCGTGTCGATAAGAATGTATATAACATTTGGGAAAATAACCTCTAATGAGAGCATAACTCGTGATCAGATAAACCAGAAAGAAAAAAACTAAATAAAAGTTGTTTATACACACCAATGTACATAGTTCGACCGGGAAAGTCATCATCGCCACACCTATTTCTAGCGTGAAGCAGTTCGTGCGTTTCGGTGGAAGGGTGTGGTTGCCGGCTCACTTATATGTGGCGACCGTCTTAATCCTCAGGAGTAGTACCGCATCTGTGATCGACTTCAGATGGCAGTAACTGTTACCATCACGTGGGCTGCATGCTCGTTTGTTACTTCATTCTTATAAAAAAAACATGTATAGTAAATAAAACTTAAAATTTAACGATTTTAAGTTTTATTTACTTAAACTGAAAAAATCATTTTTCGAAACATAGTTCAAATTTATACGAAACATTTATATCGGCTACGGTTTCGGATATTTTTTTATGTCGGATATCCGATAGTTTCGGTTACTGATTCCTGGTTCGTAGTTATTGCAGCTTGTGGACCCCAACTCCATATAAAGCAGTGGTTCTATCCAAAGTCCATTGCAAATGTACTATTGCAATATGTATTGCAAATTACTATGAGAAGTAATGTGATCTCCGCATATACCTAAGTAAGCCGGCATCCATACACGTCCAAAGAACTGCTCAATACTAGAAAGTGTAGTAACAGATGTAACTTTGGTTCCTCCCCGGTCGAACCCCGGTTCAACCACCTTTCAATACATAAATATACTTAAACGAACGCTAGTTAAGTAGATACATACTGATATTGCCTCGTCTGTGTACCACATTGAATTCATGGTTTATTAATGATCCCAAGGATGTTTTCTCTCTTAAACTTAACCAGTTTCGTGCACATTTGTCAAAAAAAATCCCTGATTAATTATACCTATCTTATAGCAACCTGATAACTAGTTTAAAATTAACTTTATAGTAATGTAACTTTCTACTTATGTCACATGTAAAATAGCATGCTGTGTTTACCTGTAATTGATTGTGCATTTAGCTCATAATAATTTATTACTATGTAACTACTTTAAGTTTATGTAATGTAACAGTCGTTGGTAGACCAAATAAATAAATAAATAAATAAATATTGTTGCAATCAGCTTAAACGCAACGAGAATTTGTATTATGTTATAAATTTATATGCTTAGTCTTTAAACTTATCCTACCTGACTACGTCATCAATTAGCTCACCGTCGTTAGATTTGACATAGCTATTCTTAATGCAGAATATAGACATTCATAACTCATTGTCTATAAATTAATAAGCTAAGGAAACCCTCTTTTTAGCACATTCTCGGACAGAGGAGTGTGATATTTGGCATAATTGGAGTGCAGATGAAACATTCATTGTATGCGTTTACAGTGACGATTTAAATGCTACATAACAACACAGTAATTCAATATGAACAATATCAGATGTTTATATCAAAAAGAGGTAACTGCTTTAAAGTATGGCATAACCAAGGTAAACCTCATTTTTCCTATTGCTTGTTCTCAAATAACACGAGAATTAAAACAGATGAAACATACAAACAAAAAAACGATAATGTGAATATGTGTCTGTTTTATCATGATAACAATAAAGCCATTTAAGTATAAGATGTTAGAATCAATGTAGTTCGACCGGGGCCGTACCACCGCCACAACTTCTAGGGTGAAACGCTTTTTATTGTGTCTCGTCTCGGAAGAGTGTAGACGTAGGCGTAGACAGCTCACTTATTTGTGAGTGATCCTTGTCCTTCCGAGCAGCAACGCATCTTCCGACCTTCATCTTCAAGGATTCCGCTTTACCCTTTGGGTACGGGGCCCTATTACTAGAAGTAGGTATTAATTCTCCAGTCTTCTATGCAAAAACAAAGTCGTCCTTTTGGGCGATTATATATTTACATTTTTATTAATCGAATCTCCAATCTCCATCATTGTTTAAAAAACTTCCGAACGCGGTCACCATATGACCCACGCTATATTTTAGAAAGACTATAGGTATTCGTTTTCTTAATTATAATTTTTATCTCACTTCCTAGAAAGTTTCCGTTAGAAATAACTTAAACAAATATCTTACCAGATAAAAGACTTAACAGAGAAAAGTAGCATGTTAAAATATGGAGCAATTTGTTTACAAATAAGATGTTCTTGTGCGTCATATTGCAGAGATACGGGTGACAAAGAACTTTTTTTATGTGATACATCATTAGACACAAATAAACCTGTTTGTTCGCGTGGCGATGCTTGTATTTATTATATTTTACGCCATCTGTTATGCATTGTTTACCAAGCGTATCGTCACGGAATTTTTAGGGCTCCGTAGCCAAATGGCAAAAATCGGAACCCTTATAGATTCGTCATGTCTGTCTGTCCGTCTGTCCGTATGACACAGCCATTTTATTCGGAAACTATTAAGACTATAAAATGAAATGGTGAAATGAGTGTCCGCCCCCCCCCCCCCCCCCAACTTTTAAACTAAGAGTGTTAAAAATCTGGACAGAACATATTTTGTAGATGTTAAAAATCTGGACAGAACATATTTAGTTAAGAAAAACTTTCAACGAAAATTGGTTCGAACAAGATATGATTGACACTTTTTGAGATATAGCATTTTTTCAAAAACCGAATAACATAACTTTGTAATTCATACAAACACTATGAAAAACACACTTATGTTAGTAGTTGGAAAACTGTTCAATTTTATTTTTTATTTTTACAACAGAGCTGTATTTTCTCTTCGATATTTGTGAATGATAATGCTATGGAACCCTTCGCCTGCGAGACCGACTCGCACTTGGCAGATTTATTTTATAATATTGAAGTAGCAAAAGGAAAGTGCCTCCTGCCGGCTATGAACATTTGTTGTCAACCCCAGATAACATCGGTCTTACCTTAGTTTAACCGAAGACGAGTTGCTACTTCTGAGGACTATTTAGAACTCCACGCTTATCTACCTTACCATACCCTTCAGACCAGAAAAAACAACGCATAACACTGCTGTTATTAAGCAAAAAACAGATATGGCGGTGGTGCTTCCGGAGTTAAATCACAAATAATTCTACCACCTTTTAAATCATCTAGATTTTCCCCATTTTTTTTTGGTCGGCTTAAATTCGTCCTTTTGCTCGTCCCCCAAAAGTTGGCAAAAAATCGAGCTGAAAAATTCAGGAAAATAATTGTTCTTTATTTTGAAAATCGTATGTTTTTTGCTACATTACAATTTATTCGTTGGAATAAGATGCAACCGTAATTGTGAAGTAACTTCCCTTCATCAGGGATTTTACCTAACAACGAATTGACCAGCCAAAGTAGCCTACCTTGGCTTGAAGAATAAGGTTGAAGATAATAGATCTACTGTTGAAAAAGGATCCTGCATTTTATATTTTAGCGTATACTTGTCTTAATATTTCTGAAAAATTGCCGTGAAACGTATAATATTAAGTACTGGCTTTTAGTTATTTAGAGGGAGGGGGGGATGCTCTCCCTGGACCCGACAGTGACTCGTATATTGAACCAGTTTTTATCACCACATTAATGCATGAATTAAGTATACAATAAAGTTTAATTCATGCTTCAATCGATATCAATCACATGACTACTTGACAGTTGAATACACTTTAAGTGACACTAAGCCGTTTTATCAATACTCTGTTATTATCAAAACAATAGAAAATGACGAGATAATTATGCCTACTGTTGTAACTTCAGGTACTTAAAATGATTTCGGTTATATATAAAACTTTTTAACAAAAAATAGAAACCGACTTCCATGTCACCAAAAAGAAATAAAATAATTTAAATATATGTCGG
>DWNE01003462.1:0-16630 GCA_018249875.1 Cecropterus toxeus | reverse complement strand
CCAACATATATTTAAATTATTTTATTTCTTTTTGGTGACATGGAAGTCGGTTTCTATTTTTTGTTAAAAAGTTTTATAATGAAGCAAAATAGCTCCTTCAATAACGCGCGGTGGTTCGTTTAAAAATTCATTTAGGTAATTCAACCCAAAATAAATGCAAGAACTAAATTCTTGATCATTTACCTGACTATAATATGTCTAATGTCATAAATGGAATACCGCAGCCGGTCTCCGTGCAAATGATATTACGTGACAGCAATTTGAATGGGAAGCATTAGTGCAATTTGTTGTCATCGCCACTTACAGATATCAATCAGAATTGGGTGCGACGCTAAAGGATCGTATGTAAATCGACCCTACTTACCATTTTTGTACTGTGGCCTGCGTTAAATGTCGAGTAATATCCTTTGAAGTTAATTATCCTTATAATTATCTTGATGGTTCACGCTTTGAGTTTGAATGAATTGTTTAATTAACAAATCCATATATTTTATTGAATGAAGTTTATTTTTTAGGGTATCTTTCATCAATTTATTATTGTGTTACGTAACGTTCATTCAGTACTTTACAAGTTACATACAATACTATCCATCCTATGCTATGGAGGTCTCTTAAAACAGGAGGTTGTGCCAAAGAAGCCGCTTGACTGTGCGAGTTGGTGACCGCAGTAAGTGAATTACTTGGAACGCTGCTACCTCTGTTATGAATTCGGGATTACACATCGAACGTCACATATTTCACATATATACACATGTTGACTAGCTTCAATATGCATCCGTTTATCCAGCCTTTTGAGGTCCATTGCTAAACATAAATGTAGGGGACGTTTGGCGCCACTCAGACCGATCCTGAGCCTTTTAAATCCAATGGTTGCTCGATGTCACGTCTCATCTGCCCCCCTCTTTCCTTCACTGATTCAAAGGCGTAGACTGCTTCTTGGGTGCATTATTTGATTGAAAAAGTATTGTATATCTCCGATGCAACAATCATTTCTCGATGTTCAAGAGCCGATTTGACATTCAATCATTGCGGCTACGTCACTCGGGCATTCAAATACAATGCAATAGACTTGCTCATGTCTGCACTTGTTTCAGGAAATGTCCTTAATATCACAAAACTCTTTGACACATTTGTTTGAGAAAACATTAACTATCTAACCAGATATCTCCGAGGAAATATTGCGTTCTCAATTTTCAAGGGCCGAGGTGGCATTCAATCATTGCGGTCACGTCACTCGGCAATTAAAATACAATGCGATAGACATGCTCATGTCTGCACTTGTTTCAGGAAATGTCCTTAATTAAAATCATGTAATTCGATGACACAATATTTGAAAAATTATTGTCCATCAAACCGGCATATCTCCGATGCAACATTGCTTTCTCGATTTTCAAGAGCCGAGGTGGCATTCAACCATTGCGGTCACGTCACTCGGGCATTAGACTACAATGCAGCGGTTATGCTCATGTCTACATTTGTTTCGGATAATGTCCTTAAAATCTTGAAACTCGTTGACATAATATTTGAAAAATTATTATCCGTGCAACCGCATATCTCCGATGCAACATTGCTTTCTCGATGTTCAAGGGCCGAGGTGGTATTCAACTATTGCGGTCACGTCACTCGGGCATTAGAATACAATGCAGCGGACGTGCTCATGTCTGCACTTGTTTCGGGAAATGCCGCCGACGTAGTTACGAGTTCTGCAACAAATGATATTAATGAGTATTATTTTTATATTGTTACAAGTTTATGTTCTTCATTTGGGATTTAAAATATATTCTTGCTCCTCTATGCTATGCTCATTACCTAGTATGTTCCCGCGGTTAATCGTGAAATAGAATCGTCATTTTAACACAAATGATAGAACTCTTAGCGATTCGATTAAAGAGCCGCGACAGCTATACCTGTTTTTGCCTTAAGGGAAATTAAGTAGTGAAGTGTTCTAAATTGCCATTGCGTTGCCTTCTAACTTAGTCGTCAGAAGTAGCGACGCATTTAGCGATTTGGAATACAGTCCATGTCGTTTCACAAATGTGGCTTCGATCATCCAATATGACAGAAATCAGTAATTGCTTTCATTAAATGCTTAGTTCTTAATCCATATGAGGTCCGAAATGGTCAAATAAGTACACTCACTCGATGCAAACACATATACATACGTAAGGTGTTACTAAAACATACGAATAATTTGTCTTCATTTCTGTTTATGATTTCAAAATATTGACAAGCAATCACCTATCATACTTTGACTAATAACTCTTGTAACCGAAACATTACAGTATCTAATCGAGTCTGTGTCAAACAATTCGAATAACTGTTTTAACGTTTGTTGATTTGTACCGGCTATAGAGCTATGTTACTATAGAGATGCCGTTCATAACGACAATACGATCAAGTGCGCTTGTCTGCGGTCAGCGCGTGATCGATTTTCACAACATTCCAGAGCTTTTTTAATTAATATACAACAAAAACAGTTGATTTGTAGTTTAACAACCCTTAAATTTTAAGGTTATTGTTTTCAAAAAGTATTTGAAACATGACCCGATTTTTAATGCTCCTTGTTTATCAAGAACGTTCGTTAACGTAGAAATCAAATGACCTCATTTAAACAGGAATCAAAATTTCTTTCAAAATTCAGGTCTTTATAGGCTAGAGACAGACTCCTTACTTACTTAAATGTGCATTGGACGTGGAAAAGCGCAAATGCTTATAATATTTTAACATGAAGTCATAATAATAACAGTCATCACTTGTAATGAAAAATTAAAAGCATTTTTTAACGATAACCAATTGCCTTGGCATTTCTACAAATACATACATCTATGTTATTAGCATATTTGTGGTGTAGGTAGGTAAGTAGGTGTGGGAATATACAGTGCAATAGTACGATAAATAATTTATATCATTAACGCAATTTGAGTAACAATTGGTGCTTAATTGTTTAACATTACGCGCGGTTTCATTTATCAATGTATGTGTTACATAACATGTATTGACTGGAGTTATGTAAGTGTTTTGTAATTGATTTGATGTTTTAGGGTTCCGTGCCCGAAACGTAAAAACGGGACCCTCTTACTAAGACGTCCGTCTGTCTGTCACCAGGCTGTATCTCATGAACCGTGTCAGTTAAACAGTGTAAGTTTTTATATAGTGTATTTTTGTTGCCGCTATAACAACAAATATTAAAATAGGATAAAATAAGTATTAAAGGGGGCTCCAATACAATAAACGTGTTTTTTTTGCTCGATATTTCGAACGGCAACAGGTAGACTCTTTAAAATATTCAAAGAATATTTTGTTATTTATTCACTTTAAAAATGCATGATTAAATAAAAACAAAATAAATATTAAGGCTCCCATGCAAAAAACGTGATTTTTTTCCGTTTTTTATAGATTATATAGTACGAAAACCTTCGTGCGCGAGTCTGACTCGCACTTGGACGTTTTTTTTGGGTTAAGGAGTTATTAATGTTACTACTAAAATTAGTTAACACTAAAACGATACCATTGTGTTTTGTACAAATCAGTTATCACTTACCGCTTCTTTATAACGTTGAAGTAGTGATGTGACAGGTATTGGTATCCGCGGATATCCGAGGCAGGAGAATAATCTGTATCCGTCAGTATTACGTTACTAGGAAAAACCTAATTTAAATAAAAAACATGCTTACTATTTAATAATATAACGTTATTTAAAATATGCAAATAATAATTATTGATGTTATTAATAAAAATACAAGTATTTTAATAATCGCGTTATTAACACGCTTTTATTAGTATTTTGGTATGAATATATTTACGTACTAATAAAATACAGGCTTTTGTAAGCAGCTGAACGAAAAGTCAACAGTAGTTTTCTAAAAAATGATTAAGAAAAAACATATCTTAATCGTAAAAAAGCGTGGGGATCTCTTTGAGGTATTTTATAATAATAACTATTACTTACTAAAATTGAGTATAAGTCAAGCATCCTACGCATTTTTACGACAAAAAGAGTATTTTTAATCATATTTTTTTTAACCTACAGGAAATTATTTTCCTTTTTTAGCTCAGCTAGTTACAGAAGCGTGTTTTTTTAGTTTTTTAAACTATCACTTATTGTCCTAATAATTGCACAGCCAGCAGTTTGCGTGTAATCTTAATGTGAATGCGACCATTATGATGTTGAGTAAGCCATAATTGAAGGCTATCTTCATACGAACACATCGCTCATTCATTGCTGAATCCCGCAATAATCGCGCAAGAATCCCGTTCCATAAAAAGTACAGCTGAGATGCTTGCCAGTGTTATATTGAAGATATATCATTACTTCTATTATATAGCGTGATAAATGACGCGGTACAGCATCTATGATGATGATAATAAAAATATATTGATATATTGTGACTAGTCCTCGATCGAAGGTCGATTTTTGGCCGAAGGAAAATAATAAGAAATTCAGTTCTAAATTGGCTAAACTACTATTTTAACGATTATAAATTTTTTTGTAGATCAAAATCTATGTTGATTGGGTGTAAATAACTTTTAGAGCTAATTACGGACATAGTTACTTTTCTAAAACAGTTTGAATAGTGTAAATTTCATACACAAGTGGCGATGAAAGTCCAGAATGGAGTTTTCGTATATCCCGGTATCGTTTATAGTTTTATAGTTTGTTTAGGAACTTGCTAGAACCTTCGGCTTCGGCTAAAACTTCAGCCCTTTTTGGCCGAAGCTAAAGGTGGATTTTTGAATCTCATATACCTACACTCACTAAAGGGTAGTAATGATATGTTTATTATCACTATTTTACTAAGGAATTGTAATGTTTCCGTTAGGACAACTGTATTTGAAGAAAGATCGTGGTTACTAGAGAAAATATCGTCGTCCCGATGTTCTGAGAAAAGTACAATCCTTAATCAATAAGGAATACCATTCAGAAATAATTACGTTCATGCCAGGTACGGTTTCAGTCAAACTAACGCGATTTATAAGAACGGCGGATTAATATTACAATTTTGTTATGAAAACAATCTGCAATTTCAGGGACGTGTTTTAATTGTATATGTTTTCCTACTATTTTATTACTTATTTCATTTTTCTCTGTCTACTTTTGTTCAATTCTTTAGTCTACAATCGTTTCCGCTCATCGCAGCTTGCGCCTTGGGTTGGATAAAGCCTTAGTCTTACCTTGAAGTGACCGAAGCGCAGAATTAAAGCGACATTTATAAGCCGTACGGATAAAAAGTCAACTCAGCATGAACGGCGCGGAGTATTTTAATGCCATCTTCATCTGGCCGGGTAGTCAGTTAACGGTTACTCCTTTTTGGGAGAAGCTTTTTCTCCGCAACTCGATTGCGCCATGTTAACGCAAACATGGCCATAATGATGTGATTCTGCGTGTAAGGGCCCGTCGGAATGCAATGAGGAGTAATCTGAATATTTGGTCAGCGAACGCAATGTTGGGGTGAATACTCGTGTCATGAGAAATGTAGTGGCTCCGCTATTTACAGAGGTTTTGTACAAATATGGGTAAATAAGGCGTGAATGTTTTTGGTTTTAACTTAAACATATTAAGCGATTTCCCGATTTAGTAAGTTTGTACGAATGTTATTTTAGCAAAGAGTGTTGTGGATTATATGAGATATGTACAAGTAGGTATGTAGGTACGTATACTCGCAAACAACTTCGAATGCAATAGTTTGAATTGTTCCTTTTCTAAATTCCACAACTAATTTTGACTATATCAGATTTCTACTAAATTAGACTGTATGTGTTTGATATCCACCGTCTATCTATTTCTGTATATGTATTTATATATTAAGGCAAAAGCAGTGGTACTCTAGTATTATGAAACTTAGCCCCGGGTCGAGTATCCGGACTTCAAATACTCAGGCAACTTCTGATTTTTGGCAGTTACGTGTTTATTAGAAATTAATTATCATATACTACAACGGTAAAGGAATAAATATAGGTATCGATAGAAAATCTACGTACCTACTGACGAGACCTTTTTAGTTAGTTAGCCGCTAAAACATGTACGAAACCACTCCTTACTTGGCCAATGTTGTGGACAATAGTTGTATACTATTGTCCACAACATTGGCCAAGTAAGGAGACCATTCTATGAGGAGACCCATGCCCAACAGTGGGGCTAGAGGTTAAAATTGATATTATTATTGTAAAAGTTGACACTGACTTGTTTATAGAAAAACAAAATCAATTAAGAATCTGCTGCAGGGCATCACCGGCTCATTTATATATGAAGCGACCATCGTCCTCAGGAGTAGCAACGCTTCTGTGATCGAATTCATATAGAATCCCTATTCTATATGAAGTTGCTTACAGATATCAATGGGCGGCAGTAACCACTTACCATCAAGTGGACTGCATGCTCGTTTGCTATTTCAATCAGATAAAATGAAAAACAGAATAAATCGCTATTGCTTTTCTTCGCATACAATTTTACAGTCAATTAGCAGATTTTATTTAGATTTACGCTAATAAAACAGATTTGTAGCCTGGGAAATCAAAGATAAGCGCATTATTACTGAAATCAATCTTAGGAATCCGCCATAAAAGCGGCAGTAAAGTCAACGCGATTCAATATTATGCCTCATAAAGTTACCCCCTGAAGCGAGAAGCATCAAGCAGTTATCATTGACGGGTAAATATCTAACTAATGGGTACATTTCAGACAAATTAAATTTTACTTGATCAATTAAAACTATAGGCGAAAGGAACTTCATCAAATTGAAGTATTTATGGAGGTGGTAGAACCAGAGTAGTTCGACCGGGGAAGTACCACCGCCACACCTATTTCTAGCGTGAAGCATTTTTTGCGTTTCGATGGAAGGGTGTGGTTGCCGGCACACTTTTATATGAGGCGACCATCATAGTCCTCGGGAGTAACTTCAGATAGAATCCATGTTCTATTTGGAGTTGCTTACAGGTGTCCATGGGCGGCAGTGACCACTTACCATCAGGTGGACTGCATGCTCGTTTGCTGCTTCAATCAGATAAAAAAAAAATAACAAAAATAAATATCTTTTAAATAAATAGTCATCATTTTTTGTAAAAAAATCGTCATATTTAATTATTTCCTGTTGCAATCTTGTCTTTTTTGCATACTTCTTACGAACTCTATGTACATCTGTCACACGTCCCGTGACGGAAAAGGAACATCTTTTGCTTATCGGTTTTTTCCGAGATGGCATAGTTTATAAAAATACCTTTATTCGTAAGTGTAGCTGCTGGTGGATTCAACTAACGCCCTGGTCGACTCGACCCTGCACCAAGAGACTGGGCTGGACTCTCAGGCTCCATGATAGAGCTGAGTAACTTCGTAAATACACTTTAGGTAATAAAAAAATATTTATGTTATCTACATTTATGGTATTTAACTAATTGGTAACTAAAACTTATTTAATATATGTTAAAAATATTTAGTACGTAAATAACGTACAACAGAAGGTTTCAGTGCTTTTTATTTAACGAGCAACTAGTCGGAGAGGTAAATTAAATTAAAAGTTCCAAGGCTATTCATGAAACCCTAGTTAAACGGTGGTGAAGTAAATCGTTGTAAGGATGAAATAGTGGTTTTTGTCCAAACAACTCTGGTTACGTCCATTTTAATTTAAGTACGTCGTAGTGTAATATATTTTTGTTAAAAGTGAACAAAATGCCCGTTTTTTTTTTTTAATTTTGCCGCTTATCATATTTATTTTAACACTATAACAATAACACAAGTTCACGTACATAATACGACGTTAAGTAATATATAAGTTGAGAAGAAATATACAAATAAAAAATATTTATTTGTGACATACATGGTGACTTCATAAAAATCAATTCTAAGCTCATATTATTATATTAATTGATCGATGCCATAATAAAAAACACCTTTTTTATTTTGTATCATTGTTAAACTAATTTTAACAAAAATTTAACAAATTAGTCTCCAATCTAATAAAAATTAAATATTAAAAATATAGATTTAAAAGTAATTAGGTATATTTTAAAATGGAAAACTTATTTTTTAGCCGGCATTTCAACAAGAACTTTAAAAAATACCCTGTTTTATTGCGTTATTTTATAATTTCCATCATATATATATGTCAAATTCGGGGAAGCAGTGAAATATGTATAAAAAAAAATAAGAAAAGATCCATTTAAGAAAATGCGATATTTTTCACAAAAGCACTTGGAAATCATTTAACAAAATCGCTGTTATTTGTATTTTCTGAGTAACCCATGTACGCTTCGTTAAATAAATCTTTATAAAAACATAAACAAAATCAAATTTAAAACAATGTAATATTATTTCTTATCAAAAGAAAGCCTTGAGTAAAACCAAATGTTCTAATTGCCTTTTTGAAACCACTTACGTAGAGCAAGTGAGCGAGTGCCTATAAAAATCTTTTTTTACACTTAATTGCACTTTACTCTAAGCCAATTACTTAGCTGCCGTATGCAATTGCGTGTGGGGAAAGTAAACAGGGGTAAACTTACGACTTTAATGTTTTATTGTCTGCTTTCTTTTTTATAAAGGTTTTTGCTGAATAATTAAATTTAAACGGATTTACCAAAAAATATTTTAAAGTTAAACGAATTTTACCGCTTCTCTATGAAAAAATCGGTTTTCACTGCAAGAATTAGCTTAAAGTGAATTTAGACAATTGTTTTTTCGATTTAGACAAGAAATTTCGTAAATTTAAATTAGATTTAATTTAAACCTTAGAAGATCATACTCATACATTTATTTTTATTGCTCAGCTTTGACGCTTCCAGCGCTGAGTGATTGACGCTCGAAGCGAATGCATTGCGGTCCTTGAATATCAGTTTCGTAGAATATCAACAATGCCTCTTTTTTCTGTCCTTCACATCACTGTCTACAAACATCACATCAAAAGCTACGGATCCTTTATCAGTCGTACTAATAACTACGTCCTATTAAGAATTTATCTATGAACATAACTTTAATGTCAACAGGAATACAAAATACCTATACAAGCTGCTTGTATCATAATAAAGCTTTAAAATATCTATAATAGTTGCCAGAGTTTCCAATTTGTAAACAATTTTATCGTTATTTTAGCATTAAGATAAATCTCTAATCTAAACTCTCTCTTAAATTATTTCTATTAAATTATAGTAAAGCAAGGATTCGGCTTTAATCCTGTTTTAGATCCTAGATATTAGACGTTTCAAGGGCACACCTTGACCGTGTCTAATTTTAAGATAAATATTACCATAACTTGTATGGATAGCCGGTTTGATAAATATTCAAGTAATTTTCCGAATCGTGTTTTATTGGTTTATGAATGTAACATGATTTTGCATAAATATTTAGATTAGTTGCATTTTATGCACGTTGACTGACAAATTGTTTTATCATACAAGGTAAAATAAAGATTTCGATAACATTTAATAAAAAATTTTGATGATATTCCTAAAATTGATTATCTCGTCAGACAATTTATACGAAATAATAGGATTTATATATAGTGCAGAATTATTTTTAAGTCGCTATACTTTCATCGTACAAAAATATAAACTTTTTAAACGTACATACCTACATGCATATGTTTCGTTATAGGTGTTTTTAAAAATAAAATTAATCAACAGGGATGGAAGGAATGAGATTGAGTAACAGTTCTTAAGGAAGAACATTGTTCAAAATAGTAATTGTAGGCAAAAACAAAATAAAATTACAAAATACAAATGTCAAGTGTTTTGTATACTCGGCTTCAACACTGAACAGCAAATTGGCAGATTTATTTCATTTACAATTTTCGTTTACAGAAGAGGTTATGTATTGTTTCATGTTTAAGTTAAATATTTATACGCAGTATGCTGAAATAAAATTATATATAAAATATATAGTTTAATTTTTAACCTCTCAGATGTTCATCAAATCATCAAGTCATTCAGGGATGACTAATATCAAAAACAGTTTGTTGTTTGGAATTTATACATTTATTCGTAGTGATAAAAGTTTTTAGATAAGAAAATAAGTACGTATATACAGTGTCGAATACTTATGAAAGTAATTCTTTTAAATAAATACCTAACAAATATTTAGAACATGCAAACGTACGAAGCAATTTGAAATTCTATTGTGTATTCAGACAAAAGTTGGAGCTGCGCTGCACAATTTTGTCTGGAATCTGCAGGATTTGAGAATTTCAGGATCTTTTATGATAAGCAACAGTGAAAATTTAATATTCATGTTTCAGCATCAACCGTTACTGGCTTGGTATTGGGTACGTGTTGAGAACGGATTAGACAATATTACTGCGCTGGTCAAGTACGGATTATTATACTTCACATATCTGTATGAACACTTTGGAGAAATCTCACACATCTAGGTAGTCTGAATGCCTTCACCATAAAATAAAGTTGCAATAATTTCTAAAACTTTATGTGCGTAACTAACAACTAGGAAAACAAAGTACATACGTACTTTATTTTCCTAGTTAATATAAAGTAAATTTCATACTTAAATTGGGCAATCACTGTTAAGAAATATACAATTTTGAAATGGTTGAATATATACTGCCTTGTATGAAATTAATTACTTGCTAAGATATAAATTATTTTATTATACATTGACCTCTAATCGTGAAACCAGCTTGCGTAACGCAAAATTACGTGACGGACGGGTAATTCGTTACCTCTATTTCGGTGACTCGCTGGCGTGGATCCTCTATAAATCTTAAAAATTAGTTTTTTTTATTAAATATTTTTATTGTAAAATTGTTAAGTGCAGTTACTTATTACATTATGTAAGACTGTGAGTATGTTCCTTTAGTTATGTATACTTTTGTATACTTGTTTATGTATATTTATTATTATTTTTTCCATGTAAAGATCAGTTATTAACTATAATTCTGTAAGTAATAAAAGTTCTTTAAATAATAGTAAGTTTAATAGCTACTTAGTTTGCATTTAATGTCAAAAAAATGAGTTATCTGCCATTTATAGCATTTACGTAAAGGGACATGTAATAGATGTTTTATAAAGAAAATACATCGATATAGCCGAAAATATCATTATATTGTTAATTATAGAAGTAGCAAACTACCGTGGAGTGGATCTGGGAATCTTAAATAGCGTTTACCACCGCTATAACTTTAGAAAGAAAAAAATGTGGTGTTGGTTACGGAGTTGAATCGTGAAGGATTCTGCCACCTGATGGAAGTAGTCACCGTCGCCTATGGACATTTGCAAAACCAGAAGAGTCGCCAATACATCGCGGGCTTTGAAGGAGAGCTCTTTTTGCACCTTTTTCGAAGAACTATATGTCATAGCGCTCCACCACCATTTTAAAAAACGTATATTTTTTATTCATTTCACTATTATTTTATCAAAAGAATTTCAAATATATACTTTTTGTATATTTCCAAATAATATATTACTGTTATATAGTTATTCACCCTACGAAGTTAGTAATAGTCATTATTTACGTTTACTATTACCCAACCATCTAAAGAATCTAGTCGTTGAGAGGTCAAATGTCAGGGTAAATTGAGAAGATGTTGAAAAAGACATTCAAATATAGTAACCTTAGCTAACAAATATGTTTCGGACCTATTATTATGATAACCTTTAATTTCTGTTAAAATATTCCTCGACAACGTCTACTTTTGTTATACTCGTATATGCTTATGGGTTTCATGTATATTTTTTACCCGACTGCGTCAGAAAGAGGGTAATGTTTTTCTGACGTATGTTTGTATGTGTGTCTGTATCGGCTTGACGGATTGTGACGGTTGACATATCATTAGAATCGTCTCAGTTTACAGAGTGATGTAGGCTATATAATTTTCAAAAATGGCGCCTGGAAATAGAGAAAAAAGGGGAGTAGGGACGATTTTTTACTATTACGATTACGATTTACGTGTTTTAGTGTTAGTTTATAACATTGAAGTAGCAAACAAGCATGCAGTCCATCTGATGGTAAGTGGCCACTGCCGCCCATGGAGATCCAAAGTCATTTAAAGATACTACTACTCCCGAGAACTAAGATGGTCTTAGATGAAAGTCATCCGGCAACCACACTCTTCCACCGAAACACAGGAACTGCTTCAAGCTTGAAATAGGTGTGGCGATGATGATCTCCCAGGTCAAACTACATTAGTTATACAACCTGGTATATATACTTGTAGTATTGAGTTACGACTGTATCTTTCTTAATTGGATTGGTATATTGAATGTGCGGTTCTTACGATAACATATGGAAAGGTGAAAATTTAAATGACCTATTGGGAAATAGGAATTTTGTGATAAATAAAATCGTGTTCGTATTTCGGAGAGTTTCTCAAAGCGCGCGGTTATTAAAGGTACGAAACCTTTATTTTTGTCCTTTTAGCACGAAATTGTTTAATTCTTTAGACGATAGAATACATTATTATTAGTAATATCACATCTTTAACGCAATTTTCTCAAATTCTGAGTTCGTCATTTCTATCCTTTTATATAAATATAAATTACTAGCTGCGCCACGCGGTTTCACCCGCTACTACATAAGAAAGAACAAACAATCATATATGTTATGTAGCCTATAGCCTTTCTCAATATATGTACTATTCAACACTAAAAGAATTTTTCAATTCGAACCAGTAGTTTAGCACGATTATCACGTTCATTGCATACGGAGATTAGCACGTTCAACCAAACAAACTCTACTGTTTTATAATATTAGTATAGATTAAAAGCTAATCTGAGATTTATATATTTTGTTCATGTATATATTGACACTGATGGTGCATATTTTACTCCAGTCCTGCAAGAAATCTCTTCAATGTACAAAATTATAACATTATTAATTTATAGCTGTCTCTAAATATTTTATGTTAACGTCGTGTAATAAAAATAGTAGTTTCGATTGGGCCTAACAACCGGATCCGGGCGCGTCCCGACATACGATCCTCAGCAGAAACAGACAGACAGATTTATTTCTTGATGTCATCGATTGAAGTGGATTCGGCGCTGCCGGTTTGACAAATATAACGTTGGAATAATATCATATTCGAAAGTCGGCGTTTTCATCCCATCGGATATAACGGTTTTAAAAAAAATATACAGTTGTACCAAATAAACTGGAGCTAGCTTTTATTTTCCATATTGTGCAAAAAAGGTTATTATTATTTTTATACGAGATGATATAAAAAGAAAAAAAACGACATTTAATGTATATGGATGAACTGATTGTATAGAAAATAAACATCCGTTGAATTCTTTGCAGGATCTTCTCAGTTGAGACAATCAATGTAATTATTGATTCGTTAAGTACCCCCCCTAGGCCTATAAAAATAAAGACATTTAATTTCATTTCAATATTTAGCTTCTACTTCTCAGTAATAACAGTCTCATTGAAATTACAGTAAATAGGTCACATTAATCTACTGTTGAAAAAAAGTACGCGAATAAAAGACTCGTCTTTTCTCTTAGTTTTTGAAATAACGAAGCTGCCAATCAGCGCCAGCTTCGTCAATTTAAATGTTGACTTTTTTGGAGATGCCATACGTGAACTTTGCGGAGTAGAGTGCTCTCCACTCTATTATAAAGACAAGTATCGTGTCATTGCAATCGCCCGCTCGTCGAATTTAAATCACTGACTGCTTTCGATTCTCGAAACAACAAAGTCACTGAACAATAGATTTTTTGAGTATATATGGACAGCTCTATTGTTTGACTTCCCGTTCAATGTCATAGAGGAAAAATGATGTTATCGCTCCTTGTCTATCGACAACAATGACGTGTAACACTGACTGGACATGCACCTGTCCGTGCGGTGTAAATATTCGCACACTTTTAGTAAAACCAATTATTCGCAGTGTGAAAAGTCAATGAACAGTAATACCGTGAAGGTTAGTTGTTAGCGGTCTTTATCGCAGGTAAATTTGCAACGTTCTATATAAACTTGTTTATGAAAGATACTCTAGTGATTGTTAGTGACAGCAGAAATTAATTATAGGCTACCCCACGTAAGTACGCGATTGACTAGCTAAGCGTGGTACGCTCGACTTGTAGTGTTTTGATATCCGATGGGACGGTCCTGGTCGGATCGATTTCCAGATATTTACTTACTAAGAGCTTAGTGAAACGATGTTGGCTTCGCTAATTGTATTAGAAGTTTAAGGACGTATGCGTTTGTGATTTGGTACGATATGTAGACGATGTCGATACGAAAATTTATCTCAAATACCAGGCATCTATAAAGTTAGAAGAATGCAGCTGGGCTCTGTAAAGTGGATAAGAAACGAGCCTTCAGCGAGACGTATCTAATGCGATCGATTATATATTCAAATCGCAATTCCGCAAAGTACAGTAACCATATAAAATTGATTTTCTTAATGTATTCGTATATTTGTAAGTAGGAGGTATTTGCACCACATATTGCGAACATATCTTTTTTTTTAATTCAACATTGATGCGAGTCTCCGATTGCATATAGTGATTATGTTCTGAGCGTATGAATGCAATACGACTTTTGAAAAAAATTTGACTATTAATATTATTATTTATTAGTGACATATTATTATATGTATACAATATGTGCCATTATTTAATACGTAGTACAAGATTTGTTAGTACCACGCGACAATGAAGTTCAAAGAATGCCGTTGAATTCTACAATGCACAGGATACGCGTCTCCAGTGAGTCGTACGTAATGTGTTCTGTACCTAATATATTCAGATCGCCTTTATTCACAAAGCCATAGGCATTGAAACAAGGTTTTGTTACTACTGCAACACAATCTCGCTAGGGAGGCGCCTCAGAAAGAGTATGTAACTGAATTTGAATACGAAAAATCGTAGACGTAAACACATTCGTCTGGTCTACAAGTTCATGCTGTGCTTACGATTTTTATGGAATGTAATATTTCCTGATGGTGATACGATATTCAGTATGTATATAGATACGTATTTTATGAATATAAACATAATTATTCGACATAATTTCAATATTTAATTTTCACCATTTTAGTTCCACCATTATAGTTCCACCAGGTACCACCGCTATACCTAATTCTAGCGTGAAACAGTTCTTGCGTTTCGTTGGAAGGGTACGGTGGCCAGCTCACTTACATACGAGGCGACCATCTCAGTCCTCGAGAGTAGCAACGCATCTGTGATCGACTGTTCTATATGAACCCCTGTTCTATATGAAGTTGCTTACAGATATCCGTGGGCAGTAATCACTTACGATCAGGTGGATTGCATGCTTGTTTGCTACTTCAGTGTGATAAAAAGCATGCAATCCATCTGATGATAAATAGCCGCTGTCACTAAAGATCTGTAATCAACTCCAGATAAGATCAGCCTTACCTGAGATGAGCCACAGATGCGTTGCTACCTCTTGTGAACTCAGTCGCAACGCATTGGGTAAGTGTATCTCTTAACACATCCTTCGGACTAGAACACAGATGCATAACATTGCTGTTATTAGGCAAAAGAAGGTGTGGCGGTGGTGCTTCCGGCGTCGAACCACAAACAGTTGTACCACTTTTAAAAATATTTATTTTGTTCATTTAAAATATTAATATTAGGTACATTTGTATCAGGATGTCTTTAGTTTTTTATTGGATGTTATGTAACTGTTCCTTATTTCGGATTGTTTAAATAGGATCAGAGCCGTTAAAGAGGTTGGCTCTATAATTAGCAACCTCTTAAGTGTAATCCTTCGCTGTTTGTTGTAAGAAGATCAATATTGTTTTACGTTTTCGGCAAGAACGAACTTCAAGTACAATGGTTACTGTACTCATATGGAACACTATTCGCATATGTTTTCTTTCATCGAGTCAATAAGTTAATTAAAATTGTGGATATCAAACATTTTTCCTCCCCTTATTTTTTTATACATAAATACCATCTATTATATTTAATATCTTAGTTCGTTTTTATTCTCAACTACGTTCGTAGGAGTACCCTATGTTTAATTTTTCGATACAAATATAATTTTCTTTCCGTCAAATCAAAACCTTATAAAGTCTGACATAAAGATGAAACACCATAAATATCCGGTCATAATCGGTCAGGTGGTGACTCCACAGATACTTTACAGCCTAAGTTCCCGAGAGAATCCTGTGACAATGGTGGGAAAAGAATGCAGACTGAGACTAAGGAACTAAGGTAGATAAAGTAAAGGATAAGAATTTAAGCCTTAGACCAAGATTAAAATTAACCTTGATGAGGTTTTATTATTGCTTTATAGTATATTTTTACTTTACTTTATAATAACGACGATAGAATCAGTACTATAATTATATTATGAACCATAAAATATTGCTGACAAAAACTTATTATTTGCAACATTTGGTACATATTTCATATACTCGTATGTGTATGAACTCACTCGACTGTGAAACAACTACGTCATACAGTGCCTACTGAAAGCATTTTATTTCGTACATACTTATGCTTGAGTTTCACACATATTTGGGTCCATGTTTAAATTATTCGGGAATTATCTGCTTTGTAGATCCGTTCGTATTTAAGGCGACTTTTACTTAAGTAGAATAATATAAAATGTAGTAGGTATATGTATATGTAGTAGGTATATGTATGTGGGATAATACCATAATAATAATTTATTAAAATGTAATAGTAGTAATGAGATAAGTTAGGCGGGCAACACAGA
>DWNE01003461.1:0-16633 GCA_018249875.1 Cecropterus toxeus | reverse complement strand
TGACATAAGCCACATTTTTATTTCTGTATATATCGTAATATATTCTGTAGTATAGCAAACTCCTGCCATTTTTTTGACCTGTATTTGTATGCAATGCTTAATCTAGTACATATTTGATTGAAGGCATCGCGTCTCTTTTCTGTCCTTATATATAGCGATATCTTTACATTAATTGGATTTAAAATCTGTCTGTCAGAAACAAAAATGTGATCTTGTTATTCGAAAATTGTCTTGAATATCTTCAAAAAGACACTTCAATCAATCACATTGGTTTGTGCGAAGATGTTTAATTAAATTTTTGAAATATCCCGTGATTCATAATTGCTACCCTTGAGTACTAAGTTGGAATGTTTCATGGTGGCACATTTTACATCTTTCGCCTTACGACGTTTATTAACCCTTTGTGGAGGAGTACTTATTACTATCCTGAATATTCATTTCTTCATCACTATCACGCACACAACTATTACTACTACTACTACTACTATCACTGCTTACATTGAAACGCCTGAGAGTAATCCTTATTGAAGGAAATTCACATGCACTCAACCAAGCAACGTTATCATCTTCTGTCTTGTCAGATTCAAACTGGAACCCGAAGAGTAATTTTTTCACTTATAGTCCTGCACTAGAATTTCTGCTGTGTCGTGGATGGCATAGACATACAAACAAACACTCAGACATACGACAGAACTAAAATTTAAATTCATCATTCAGATATCTGATTGGTCCGACTTCGAACTCGGAACCCACTACGTGTTAAACCGGTATAATGACCGCTCTACCACGCGAGTCTTCAAAATCGAAAATACTCAGATATGTGGTAAAAACTAGTGACGGGACGGAACAGGAGTTACCACCGTCAGCATAAAGCAGTTCTTGCGTTTCGGTAGAAGTGTGTAGTTTCCGGCTTATACATATATCAGGCGACCATCTAAACCTCGAGAGTAGCAACGCCTCTGTAATCGACTGCAGTTAGGTCCCCTATCTTATGTGAAGACGCTTACAGTACCATTAGTACGAGTTTGTCTAGTTTTTCCAGACAAGATTGAGTCTTGTTTCTGCCCATACATCTACATGCAGCGCCCCTAGCGGCTTGTTTCGGAACTAAAATTTACAGAGGGCATTTTTGGCAGAAACAAGACCAATCTTGTCTGGAAAAAACAAGACAAACTCGTACTAATGGTACAGATGTCCATGGGAGGCAGGAAACACTTACCATCAGGTAAACTGCATGTTCTTTTGCTACAGTTATCTAGTATAATCAAACCAGCATAAAGTTGGCTTCTCAAAATTAATATTATTTTATTATAGAATCTTGCAATGTAGAGGTCAATCTGATGAGATACGAGTACAGGATAAGTACTGTGTAGTCCTCTAGAAACTTTCCACCTGTCGCAGTCTAAGTCGACTTTCTAGGGCGGATTATGGGCACTAGCTATTTCAATTTGAGAATCATTTGGTCACAGTGATAGCGGATACGGCAACTGAGCGTTTCTTTTTTTGCTTACCGTAATATGCAATTGTATCGTTGTTGCATCAAAAAAAATTAAAAAGTGGTCACCATCGCTCATGAGTATTCACTACAACTTAGGTATTTTGTTATATATTATTTATTTTGGGTAGTAATGTGTATTTTCCAACCATATCTACAACACCACAAGATGCGTAATCATCATATAATCTTACTAATATGATAAATTTAGTCAGGATTTAGTCAGGATTTATGTGCGTTTGTTACTCTTTCACCCAAAAACTACTGATTGGATTAGGATGAATTTAGCACGCAGATAGTTTATTATTTGGATTAACACATGGTATACTTTTTGTGATGAAAGCTCGTATAAAATAACGACAATTAAACCACTAGTAGATTTTGTTTTGAATCCAGATTTAAATTTAAAGATACCAGGAAATAAAGCGTTACTTTCGTGAATAAAATCAATCGTACTCTTTCGCTGTCAGTGAGGCCACGCCCACTACTCGACCGGCGAGTTCTTGTGGCTTCGTCGGACGAAATTAAATCCTTAATCGCATCCGTAGTATTGCTGGCAATTTATTATTGCAGGGGCATATATGTATGGATTATAGTGATTTTTAAGTTCTCAATTTTATATTGCTTCATAACATAATTATGTTCACGACTTTGATCGCGTTGGCTTTAATTTATGCAATTAATATTTTTTTCAGGAATTCCCAAAGTGGTCTCGGGATTTTAAAATAGTAAAATTTAAGTATTATTATTATTATACTAATAATAACACTAAAAAAACAACTTTTTATACAGAAAGTATAGATAGGATTTAAAAGAAGTTTGGCTATGAGGGTCTAACGGATCAGTTCACTTTGGAAAAAAGGGTTTCATGCCCAAAAAAATTCGCGATTCCTTGTTTTAGATGGTAATAAACAAATAAGAACACAGTAGTAACGATAATTGTATATGTAATATACTAAGTTGAAGACTTTTGAAACGATTGGTATCTACTATTCTATTTCATTTTTATTATACTTAATTTGATTTACTATATTTTTTTTCTTTTCAGGTAATATATATCATACTTGAAAGTCCCGATTTAAAAGATTGATTTGGTAAGTCATCAATTCGTATTTATATAATATCTATATCGTAGAGTTTCTTGGAATCCTGGAGGAGATAGATTACCCTTAACTACTTCTATACCAACGATATTTCGATAGAACATTTAACCGCCAGCTGATTAATTATGTTAATTTATTTTTAATAATATGGTCATTTGTAAGGAGCTTGATATAAGACAGGGGTTCTATCTGAAGTCAACCACAGTTGCGTTGCTACTTCGGAGGCTTGATGGTAGCCTCGTATGAAAGTAAACACCTACACACCCAGATCGTAAACAAAAAAGCCATCAAAAGTATGTCAACTCTACCAATTCGCATTTGGCCAGCGTACTGGTCTCCTAAACCTGTTACACTCTGATAGGAGACCTGTGCCCAGTAATGTTATAGTAAAGGCTTGACGATTGTCGGCATGCTCGGTTGCCATATGACAACCGCAACACAAAACAAATGTAAAATAATGAATCGGTAAACATAAAAAACAATACCTGTGCCCTGCTGTTTCATCCACTATTCAATAAGAAGAAAGAAACAAACAAACGAACATTGCGTGAGGTTATATAGCCTATAGCCCCCCTCAATAAATTATTCAACACAGAATCAATTTTTCAATTCGAACCAATACTTCGAAATAAACTCTTCATCATATAATATTAGCTCTTTATCTTAAACTCCTTAGCTTCAAAAATTATAAGTAAATTATAGTAGTATAGTATACATAGATAGAAAGATAGATAGATAGATACATACATACATACATTATAACAAACATACGGATAGATTAACACAGATTATACATTGTAGGCACACACCCTGCGGACTTGTAATGTACACCGTTCTAACCACCGAGACAGGACACCAGACCGCAACCTGCCAAAATAAACAAGCACTGCACACGGTATTTGCCTACAAACGTACAGTGTACCACCCATACGTGGTCGGTTATCGATTCGTTGACTAATCCGATTCTGGGTTTAGCCGTGTTTTGCGGAGTGAAAGCTTAGAGCTTCAATTTTTAAGTATGTTTATATGGTAAATATGCTAAAATTAATTTAAATTTGTACATTTTCACGTATAACTACGTATTTCACTGAGATTTGGTACAAAGATAGTCTGACGAATACTTTAGTTTAACGGTTGTATATCCCTTTGTGGTTCGGGAACATCGCCAGACCTACTTCTGCCTTATAATAGAAGTGTTATTTATTGCTGTGGTCTGAACTAAAGGGTGTTGTAATGGAGATACTCATTCGAGATGTTCTATCTTAGTCCACAGACAAACAAACGAGCATGCAATCCACCTGTTGGTAAGTGGTTACTGCCCCCATGAACATCTGCAAGCAATCTCGTATAGAACAGGGATTCTCCCCTGAAGTAGATCACAGATGCATTGCTGCTCCCGAGTACTAAGATTTATAAGTGAGCTGGCATCTACACACTTCCACCGGAACGCAAGAACTGCTTTACGAAATAGGGGTGGCGGTGGTACTTCGCCGGTCGAACTACATTGGCTCTAACACCTGGGAAATATGTAGGTCAGATACCATCCACAATCCATCGAAACACGAGAACTGCTTCACGCTAGAAATAGATATGGCGGTGATACCCTGACAAAACGTATTGATTCTACGGCTTTTTAAATTGTCAAACATTTTCTTCCGAAACGATAAAACACATGAGCTACCTGTTGTCACATTTCTATTAGGCTGTAGAAATTCTTAGCACATATTAATCTTTATTAGATGACACTAAGACGGTATACACTGTCACTTCGCATAAATATGATAAATAGATGTCCCTGAGAAGGGCGTCGCTCTGTCATACCTTTTAACTAGGTTAACCCATCACATTACTTTCACACTAGCGATTAATATACACCTTGTGTCTTTGCGTTCAACGCTTCAGCGGTTAAACAGCTGGAAGATTGAAAAACGAAAACTATTTCGTTTTTTCCATAAAAATAAACGTAGACGCAGGAACAACTGTTGGCAATAGGTTTAGCGCTTCTAGTTTCTATAATAAAAATAAATATTTTCATTATTTAGCAATGGATACCATCGTCTTATGTGACACTTCGATCCTATCTAGAGTTAATGAAACTTGTTCATAATCTACAACTGTCACTTATTAGCATGTGACCTGCTCGTACTTTTAATATGTTTGTGCCTATCTATGCCTATTACTTACACCTTTTTTGCACAAAATTGTTATATACCAGCTCAATTTTTTAATATAACTTTTGAACATCTCTTGAAAATTTGCTTATGTACAATCGCTAGTATGAAACAGATAATAATATCGTTATAACAGTCACCCACAAAGTTTATATGTACGATTTAACATGTCATACATAGTAAAATAGGCAGTAGTACGATGTATTTAAGGGCCATATTAGTAAGCACGTTTGGACTCAGTAAACCCCTTAAAGGACCACTAATGAAATCCTCTAAGGCACCAAGAAACAGCTAGCGATTTTCATTTGTGTGTCGCAATATGTGTTAGACAATATGTGTGTGATGTGCAATAAAATTTATACTATACATTATTAAAAATCAAATTATACTTTTATCCGTTTTGTTTGAGCTTCCTCATGAGGTATTCCCGGTGCGCTACGATATGGGGCTCTTCAAAAAAGGTGTGAAAAGAGTTCTCCTTCAAAGCCGGCGATGCATTGGCGGCTCCCCTGGTGCTGCAAATGTCCATAGGCGACGGTGACTACTTACCATCAGGTAGCCCGTCTGCCCTATCGTTAGGTTTAGGTATAAAAAAAAACAGATATTTTTATTGTTTTCTTAAATTATTTAAATAGCAATAGGAAATTTGATAAAAAAAATTTGCACTTCGCACTGTGAATCTATGAATAAAGAATGCTTTACAATCATTATACATCTCGTGAATTTTGCCTTAGGTTTGGTGTGTTTGTCTGTGTGTGCGTTAATAGCACCCACGACCCTGAAAATGTCACTGTAGATCTATGAATATAATATTTGTTATTATCATACATTATTGTCCCACTGCTGGGCACGGGTTTTCTCCCAGAATGAGTAGTAGGCAATAGTCCACCGCGCGGGCCAAGTGCGAGTTCGTTGACTTCACGCACCTTCGAGAACTCTTTTTTTAGAGAACGTTCAGGTGTGCAGGTTACCGCACGATAGTGTTCGGAACCATACGATAAATATCGTACATGTACTATAATTTCATAGTAACGTACGATGTACGATAGTACAGCATAAACGTACGATAATTTTAAATTGTCTGTTATAATTGTAAAATATCCCAAAAAAGCGGTATTGAGATAACATTTTGTGTTACTCATGATATAGTTATTCAGAGATGACGTTTTTTTTTATCGCCAAATATTTTGAGAAAGCTTGTTATTGGTTGCGAAATACTTTTAGACGTCTCTTTTTTTTTAACTTAACGAAGCAAAAAAAGACGTCAAAAATACAAGGTACCAATATCGTGCTGTTATTGTACTTGTACGATAATTTTACGGCTGTCATACGACAATTGCCTGGCTACAGGTTGGGAACACTGCCGCACGATGTTTTCCTTCGCCGTAGTTGTAGTTTTACACCGTAGTCATTATTATACGTCAGAACTCCACATGTATCGTACGCGTAACTCGATAACCCTGTAACCCGTTAGCGACCTGAGGGCTAATTGGACGAATATTAAATGCGAGGGACATTTAATACTTGTCACTGTATTACCCGCAAATTGTACTTGGAAACGACGCACGTGGCGGCGTTAATTAATTATGTAGACGCGAAACGTCCGGACAGATTTCCAAGTTACATAACATTCGTAGGCAATGATTCAAAGTTGATTCTCTCTAAGATCAGAGTTTTGTTTGAGGAAAATGCAATAGAAAGTTAAAATGTGATTGCTTAGACGATGTTTAAACCTTTTTTTTAAGTGTACTGTAGAATTTTTCTGATTTGAAACTCCATTAAATGAAAATGCGTTAAGATATCAGTTGTCAGCGCTACATCTAGATGGCGCTGTATCCCTTTCTGAATCACGTTAACGATTTTATTTCGTAGCTTAAGGTTGTATGCCGCTATAAACTAAGACACTAGAAAAATACTCTTTAACCAATAATTTATTTCCATTTCTTTTCTAAATCACCTTAACGATTTTATTCCGTACTTGGTATAAGAGTTTAAGATTGTATGACGCTATAAAAAAAAAAAACACTAGAAAAATACTCTTTAGTCAATAATTTATTTCGAATTCTCTTTCAATAATGACGTCTGCAAAAGTCATCGCACCTCTTCTCTCCTCTCCATACCTCATCACGTTAAGGCATCTCACCACTGCTCCGTTTCAGTTGGTATATGTGAAACAAGATGTCCGATTATGACCCGCAATGATTACTTAATCGATTTTTAGAAAATCATAAGTATTAATACCCTTATGCTTTACATTTCGTCATATGTGTATTTCACACGAATACATTTTTTACTATGTTCATAATTTGGAAATAGTACATTAACTGAGGTGGGATTTATATTAAAATCTCAGTATCACATAATGTTACTTGTGTGTAGCTTGCGTTACATTAAAAATGTAATGTTTATACACAAATCTAGGCTAAACAGAATAGATTCCTTTCTTAAAAATTAATATGAGTTAGAAAGTCTTGGATCTGCGCCGTAACCAGGATTTATGTAGGGCCTTGTACCACACGGTGCAAATTAATTTATCGCCTTATTATACCCTGCGTAATGGGTATTTATTCACGTTTCTAGGTCAGGTGTAAGTAATGTGTGGGTGATTTTAATAGAGAAGCTAGGAATGGTAAGAAGAATATTACGATTACTTCTACCTGTAGATTTTTTTTTTATAAGAATGAAGTAACAAACGAGCAAGCAGCCCACCTGATGGTACTGCTGGTTGTGGTTACTTCCACCCATGGACATTTTTAAGCAACTTTATATAAATCAGGGATTCTATCCGAAGACGATCAAAGATGAGTTACTACTTCCGAGGACTAAGATGGTCGCCTCATACATAAGTGAGCCGGCAATCCTTCCACCGAAACGAAAGAACTGCTTCACGCTAGAAATAGGTGTGGCGGTGGTGCTTCATCGTTAGAACTACAGAACGGTGGTAGAACTATCGTTAGTTCTACCACCTGGTTGTTTCTTTTTATTTATAATAACATGTTTTCTTTCATTTGTTCTTTTTTTGAGAGTTTTCATTCAAACATTCCTTTGTTTTCTTTGAGAAAATATCTACGTAATTTTTGTTTTTTAATAACAATAATTGGTCATGGAGATCAATGGGGTAACAAAATAGTATTTAAGTTGATAAATCTCCTTAAATTGTATTTTGTTTTAATTATTTACAAAAACAATAAAAACTCCTGCTTTACATTTATGTTTTGGAAAAAAAAATGAAATGTGTTACAAGACGGATTTTCGAATTCACACAAGTACTTACCTAAAACTGAGAATTTAAATTAAATAAATTAAACTTGTAAATCTTTATTGAAAATGTTTTTTTTGCGCAAAATATGTTGGCATGAGTTATGAATTATAATTCGGATACATCCCTATTCCACCAAATACAATTATTCTATATTCAACTTTAAACGAGTTATTTCGTATGCTGATATTAGTGATAGCAACATTTAATTATAAATTGAAATTTAAAGTTATAATTTTTAATTTAACGATGCTTATATTTAAAACAAGCATAACCAGAAGCTTGCCTATACAACAGAGGTATTACTTCACCGACGCCGAAAAAACGCATAAATCAGCGTCGCAATTAAATTATGCTACAAACGCTTGAACGCGATACACGTAAAATGCAACCGAGGTACACATACGACCTGGGAATTCTGGTAGGGACGGGTTGGTAGTGATAGCGGGAGACATACGCTATAGAAATGTTTCATCCTACTCCACGCGCACGCCATCATCGACAGATTGATGATTGACATCTCTTTTACCAATATGTGTAGTTTATGCTTGTTTGCTTTAGTCATTGCAAGAAATGATTAGTAGTGCCGCCTGAATTTGTAGTGCATTATTTCAGGTTGTATTTTTAATGGTCTATCCTTTTTGCGTATGAAGTCTAGTCTTATCAATTTAGAGCTAACCCTGTACCAACATGAGCTTTATACACTCATGGCCCCACACTAGGTTTTTCTTCTTGTATCGTAGGTGCCATGGACATAAGCACGCCAGACCAAGATCAGAAATCTAAATTTATTATTATTCAGATGTCTCTCTTGGCGGGGATTGAGCTCAAAACCTTTTGTATGTCAGACTGGTATCGTAACCCCTCTGCCACGAGGGTTGTACCTTATTTTTCAGGCAGTCAATCATAGACTTTTATGACGTAGAAGAATTTCATGCGCACAGTTTTTAGGGTTTTACAAAAACTACAGCCAACTCAAAGTCAATCCGCTCCGCTCCCATCCTCGCTGTCACTACGCCCCAACCTTACTCTTGCGTGACGCCACTTAATAAATACATGAATGTGAATACAATTCATGCATTTCCCGTATTCGGGCGCTAATCACAGCGCGTCCGAAACATTGAGCACACATTGATTGTCGACTTGTGAATGTGTGAGCTATGTGGTTGAAGCACGCTTAAGATTCATCTACATCTACAGACATCTTACGTGCCAGACGCGGATCGGATCAGACAAGTAATATTCTTCTACATAAAATGTATGAACGATAAGATATATCGTGACTGAGTAGTGCAGATGTCGACAGGCACAAAACGGGCATACACAATGTTATTTTATTGTCCGCTTAACGTCGATGTCTGTCAGTGTTTCGGCGGCCTGATTCATAAATACGTGCATACACTTTATCCCGAAGAACATTATTTTGTCCGTCACGAGAAGTGTCTGGCACTTACGATGACTAAATGTAAATGTAGTTTCAAATCGTCTCGTCAACCCATTATTGTCCCACTGCTGGGCACGGGTCTTTCTCAGAGTGAGAGAGTTTTAGGCCATAGTCCACCGCGCTGGACAAGTGCGAATTGGTAGACTTCACACACTTTTAAGAACTCTTTTTTATGAGAACTCTCAGATGTGCAGGTTTCCTCACGATATTTTCTTTCACCGTAAAGCAGTGATAATTAAATTCTAATACGCACATAATTTTAGAAAAATCAGTGGTGCGTGCCTGGGATTCGAACCCCGGATCCTCGATTGAGAGGCCGAGTTTCAACCATTAGGCTATCACTGCTCCGTGACTAAAAAAAACGGTCAGTTTCAAATATATGCGTATAATGTTTACGGCTATTTTTTTTTTCAAAACTTTGCAAGGATAATGCAGTAATGTGGGTACCGGCGTAGATTCCTTTTTTGTTAATAGGTGACTGAGAGTCCCGAGAGTTTATAAGTTACTGCATTTTTTGATATCCCACTACTGGGTACGGATCTCTATTTACAACCTGTAACATATTCCACCACGCTGCACCCATACGTATAGCGAGAGATTAGGCAGATTATCTGGGAACCTGTGGATGCATTCAAACTGTCCGTAAGGTAGATGTCGATAAGGTTTATAAACTGAAACGATAATGGCTAGGATCGAAGGCGTATCGTGCCCTTCGAAGTAAAAAATATTAATAAAGACAATTAATTAACAGTTAGTAAAATTTGTCTTCTAGTCTGATATAGAAGAAAATATATTAAAATCCTTCATATTTCGGTTACAGTGAATATGGCATCAAAGCCTTCGATAAATAATCCGCTAATAGTACAAAGGAATGGATCAACTAGCTTAATGAGAACCTATATAAGTCAGTTAAATCCTATATAAGTCAGTTTGCCTGTAATTTGCCTGTCCGGCTAATTGGCGGTGAGAACAGTAACGAGTAAGCTTCTAATGATAGATGAACGAAGGAATTTTATGGGAAAAATGGTCAAGAGAAAGTCGTTTCTTATTAATTCATTGGTCATGGGATTGTCAAGATTTTAAACTAAAATTATACATTTAAAATAAAACTAAAATATACAAATACATAACATAAAAAAGGCGAACTTCTCAGTTGAGGTCGAGTTCCGATCAGGCGGTTGTGAACGAAAATATATAGGTAATAGAAAAAATAAAAATATCGCCCTGCATTAAATTAAGAGAAAAATCACTTGCTCAGAACATTTTATTTTTTAATTTATCTTCAAAAAATTAACACCCGAAATCAAATTTAATTTAATTTATAATTGATCAGCTTGCTAAATTCTATACCCTAAAAACTTATAAAAATACCATATCAATTTTTGAACCATTAAAAGAATTAAAAATTGCTATACGAGTTTTTGTAATAATGTTCTGAACAATATAATAAAATCTTTTATACCAACTAGTTTCTCGTACATCTCAAACAAAAAAATATTATGAGCATCCCGTGACATATAAATTGTCTCGAACATTACATTTCATTTACCGTATGTAACATTACATTACTTGTGCCGTATATAAAATGTAGTGCGTCTATTGTAATGTACGGCGGCGTTCCTTTCAACGTACACCCTTGACATTGCATTTGATCTCGAGCCCAATGCTCGTTCAAAGTTCCGCTCGTTCATTTAAATAGTGTCACTACTTTCTGTAATATGTCGTGATGACTGACAAAAAACATCGGTCGGCACTGAACGGCGGCGATCTGTCATATTGATGACGAAAAGCGATAAACGTGACGTTAATAACGCAGAGATGTAAGATATTTAGTACTCTAATAGAGTATTATGCATACTTCGTGAACACATTAGATAACGTTAAGTCGTCATAAACGAGTTGTTAGATTTGATAAGTTGGAGTACGAATAAATACCTATCATTATTATATTATAATGTCTCTCTTCTAGTCGTGGAACCAGGAATTTAACCCGTTTAAGGAGGCCCAGCAGTGGACCTGAAAAGGCTGTGGGATGAATGAATGGCTATCATAATCCATATACAAATTTGTTTTCATGTAATTTGTATCACGAAACTCAAGTGTACGTTGTACGTTGAACATATCTCTTAATTCATCGCTTGGTTATTCGCTCGCGATGTGACAGACGTTCCACCGTTTACCATTACATGTACCGACGTCGACGCGACGCGTCTAAGTGATTAAAATCGCGACGTTGCGCCGAAACAAAGCGGGCGAATGTTCAGATGAATTTAAATGGGAAAGAGGACAATGGGGACTCGCGTGTCTTGCTCTCTTGCTTGTTAGGGCGTGCCCTTTCTGGTATGATATAAGGCGTAAAGTCCTGGATCATGGGAAGCAGGAATAATTGGATTGAATAACATAGATATGATAGATATAAAGATAAATAATATAAATAAATTTTAATAACGCTAGGTTCTTTTCCTGTTTCGTGGGTGCCAAATTTCCGAAACGTAAAATCAAAATTTCAGAGGTGTATGCCAGGGATCACACTTCAGTCCGCCACTTTTATAGACCGAATCTAACCACTACGCTATCGTTGGTTATTTTTGCCGCTGTTTCGTTGTATATTGTGATTGGACACGTGATTCGGTTGTATAAAAGTTGCAGGGATAACTCGTTCGTGTCGGCATCGCGGGAAGTCAATTAATGCGCGCCCAATTTCCGTTCCAACGATCTAAGTTACCGCTCGCCCATTATATCCGAAGGAATCCTTCAAATTGCTTCCGCGGTATCGATTGTAGGGTAAGGAAATATTAATATGGATATATATGTATATAATACTAAACAGTAACATGGGCTTAAGGTTACGGATAAGGCAAGATTTGTAAATAAATTATTTTTAGCCAAAGTGATTTGACTAAAGTATTAAGAGTCAATTAAGGATCAAATTTAAGATAAGATTCTTTGAAAATTTAACGTTATTTTGTGTATAAATAATGTATATTTGATATTAATATGAAGAACCATATCTATCAGCATATTATACAGACGTTGCAAATAAAGCACGCAATCCACCTTGTGTTAGATGGCTTCTACCGCACATTCATTCTTAACCCCACAAAGACAAGTCTTACCAAAGTTGGGTACAAATTCGTTGCTACATCTGAGAAATAAGTTAAAATGTCGCGATATATGACGCTCTTACTATGTACTTCGCATAAGAATACATCAGCGTTATTATTAAGCAAAATCACGTTTTGTTTTCAACAATTATTTCAAAGTACATTGCAAGGTATAGCTGGAAACAAAATGTGGAGTATTGCAATGTATGGGCAAATGATTATTTTAAGAAACCAAGATAAACTTGTATTAAGGGTAGTAATAATAAATTCCTAACCAACAAAAGTTACTTTATTACGCGAATAATGAATAAATAACAGGAAATACAAGTAAAGACAATAACTTAGTTTCTTATTACTTTGTTATATTACTTTTTCCTACAATGGAGTAGTTTTGAAGAAATATACATTGAAGGAAAAAATAACAAATGCTGATATGGTTATGGATCGTAAAAATGGTGTTTCATTTCTAGTGGGTCATTTTAGCCAGATTAATCTGAGCGAACAAGCTCTAGTTCTTTTATCACCCACACTTAGTCATAAAGCTCTAATGAGATTTGCCTCCGAAACGGCTATAAACAAACAACAGTTATATGCAATTCATAAAAATGGAATACTTTTTGAAAATATGTGTATTTACATATGGAATATAAAAGGCACGACAAAAATTAAAGGCCTGTCTGTACATCTGTACAATATATTTGCAAGTTCGTTTGGAGGAAAGTATAGGGGATAAAAGATAAGTAATAATACATTTCTATATTTTTACAATTTAATGTGTGTATGCCCGTGTTTTAAAATTGCATTAAACCAAAACGACTGAATTTAATTTAAGAGGTTTAGGCTCTGCGATCTGTCTGCGCTTAGTGTGTGATCCTTTTGATTCTATAGCGATTTTAAAGACACCGTCAAAAATTCTAAAAAATATAGTAATTTCTATTATTATTTATTCCTTGTGCCTTGCCTTTACCTTCGGATTCCTTTATTATTATATACTTGGATATAATAGATTTTTATATTGCAATTAACTAAATGACTATTACACATACTTTCTTAAATCTTATTCAGTACATCCTCACACTAATCGTTGCAAATGTACTAATTAATTCGCGATCCATTCGGCGCACATGTTCGCCGCACGGATCAATTGCTGCGACTCGAAGCACGCCGGAATTTAAATTAGCGCTGCGCTGACAACGCGATGTTTCTTGGTTATATATATGTGGGTATTATTTAGTTTTCGAAGTTAAATCAGGATTTTAAAATATGTGACAGATAAATGATACTCGTGATGTCTTTGTCCCAAATGTGCGTCGAACAGATCAATTGCTGCCACTCGAAGAACGCCGGAATTTTAGCGCTGCGCTGACATGTATGCTACATGTATGGGATTATGATGTGATGTACTCGAGGATAAATCAGACTTTAATAATATGTAACAGATGAGGAAACTAGTCAAGGACGTCGACTACGCGGATATTTTTTGTTAATATTGAAATAGCAAACGAGCAGGCAGTCTTCCAGACGGTAAGTGACCACTGTCGGTCATAGATATCTGTAACTAACTTTATGTAGAACATTCCTTCTGAAGTCAATTATGACGGTGATTTGTGACGATGCATTACAGATACACCGATAACGAAGAAAAAGGACAAAACTGCAGAGTTTCTAGTCGGATTTTCGCAGTTAAGGTCGTATTTCGATCCGGTGGTGGAAGAAAATATAGTAACTAACAATTTATACATGCATAAGCGCTTTCTTAGCGTCATGAACGCCACATCTGAGGGCTAAGTTGGTCGCCTTATAAGACAGCCAGTTTTCAGACACAAGATAATGACCACCGAACATCAGGTGGACAGCAGGCTCGTTTGCAAAGAGATGCATTTACAGAGCCACACGCAGAAACTCGTTACGAATTGGAATACAAATTAATCGCGAGCGCGGTGCATGCGCCGACGGAATTCAAATTAGCGCTGCGCTGACAAAGCAATGTCTCTCCGTTTCCGTACTGGAGTTTGATTTGCCGTTGTTAATTTGCGATTTCAATACCGGATCTTTTTTGTACGGTACAGTATGTTCCCATTGAAAGGATTTTTTTTTTCAATTTTCGAATTCGTCGAGTAGTTTCGTATAGACTTCATCAATACCATTGTTTTTTTGTTCGAAGACAGTGGAGTTGTGTGGTTTATTTTCGTCAACAGTACCCTGAGTTTTAAGCAGCTAAATGTAAATAACGAACGAATCTCCCATTAATCCTTAATGGGAAGAGTTCGCTCGAAAGTTTTGTTTCCTAAATTTCCTTTTGGCTTATATGGGTACAATCGTTATATTTAATGGAATGAAACATTAAAGCTTTTAGTACTTATTGTGGATTGACTAAGCTGGTAGCAAGTGACTGATGAAATAAGTGTTTGTTTATTAAGTCGTCTTTTTGTGCTATGACTATTACAACAGGGAAATGTAGTGAGGGAGATGTGTTAGAGAAACTTCAAAAAAATATTTGTGGACCAGAAATCGTTTGCTTCAACGTCATTCTCCTAGCGTTAGCGTTAGGCGTTAAAAGCAAAATGTATGTCCGATCTTATAAGGCCATGAAATTTCGCTGCAAATAGTGGTGCATTTTATTTGCATTTGCTGAAGTTCAATATCAGCGTGGAATGTTGCTTAAATCGCTACTTACATCGCCAAAAGAATGTTTCATCGCCTCGGAGTGGGTGTCAACTTTTTTTAATATATACGACGATATGAAAAATATTCTGTCTATGTTATTTGGAAATGTTACTTTTATTTTTTGAGTGGCAATAAATTACTTTGTTTGTTTGTTTGTTTTGTACTGTGGCTATATTCTTTTTGAAGGTTATGGACTTATATCTAATATATTTTATATGTATTGTATTCCTGTCGCCTACGATGTTGTTAGTCTATTTCGAGACTCACCGGTCCGTATAAATAATGTTGCTTAGATTGTTAGTATTGATAAAATATTTGTGCGGTTTCAAGGCCCATTCAGATACGCGATGCGTATCACATCGATACAAAAGTAGGTTAGGTTCTTGTCTTACTATTAAACGATATTACGGTAAGCGATGGGATGTTTTGTTTTTACAAAATTGAACACACGCACACATATGCTGCACATAAACACATATAGATAAGCCCTCGCATACATATACACTACATATACATGCGTACCCACTCACACACACATACGAGATCACGCGCTTTTATATACACTGCGTTGACACACACTTGCGCGCGCGCTTTCGTATACACTTTGCGTTCATACATACGAGCGCGCGGGCCGTAACTACTCTTTACATAAACGCGTATAATCGCGAGAGCTTCTAAATTTCTGTATTAATGTCATGCGAACATTGTTATTTACTTATCAAGACTGATTTCTGGAGCCTAAAAACATGGCTATGTCTGCTTTAAGTAGTCTAAGAGTCAGGTACTATGCAGCCGGGCTTAGTTGTAACTTTAATGTCATTGTAAGATGTATTTAAATGGGGACAAATTCCAGAGTAACTTGGAAATGAGCTCATTATCTTCAAACGGCTGGTTCGTTTTTAAAGTAGTTTACAAGTGTACTCAATCAGATACTCTTTTAAATAAGAAACTGCATTTAAATCGAACCACCTGTTTGAGAGCTATTGATACACAGATACACATACACACGGTTACACAACTTACGACACACTTATTTTTTCATCGGAAGTTAAAATCATCGCTTACCTCACATTCGCCGGTAGTGCAACCGGCACTTACAGCTCCGTAAATAAAGTTCGGAATGGAGACGCAACGGAAGCGCGTTCGCGTCGAGAAATAAAATTGAACGGAACGGCGACGTGAATGGGACATGTTTACGTAGCTCTTTGCACGTTGATAATGCGATTCGATACAGAAAATATATACACGACCTATATAGTGACTCGTAGTTCCCTGTGTAAGGATAAAAAACTATATATTTAAATCAACAGTACTAGTGTAGTTCGATCGGGGAGATACGACCGCCACACCTATTTCTAGCGTGAAGCAGTTCTTGCATTTCGGTGGAAGG
>DWNE01003460.1:0-16637 GCA_018249875.1 Cecropterus toxeus | reverse complement strand
TCGTCTTTGTGTGTCCATGACACCCACGACACAGGAGAAAATCCTAGTGTGGGGCTATGAGTGTAGAAAGCGTCTTTATATATCTAGAGTCTCATTCTATATCTCTGGTCTCATATATTTAGATCATAGTCTTTCTCTAGACAAGTCCATCTATAAATTATTGTTATTATTCAATTCTATTATAATTAAAATTTACAATTTCGTTAAACCCTTAATAAGTATTTTCTTGCTATTTCTAATTATTCACTTTTAAATTGTTTTTTTTTAAATCAGACTGAAGTAGCGAACAAGCATGCAGTCCACCTGACGGTAAGTGGTTACTGCTTTACATGTACATCTCTAAGCAACTTCATATAGAACTGAGATTCAAGCTGAAGTCGAGCACAAATGCGTTGTTACTCCCGAAGGGTAAGATGATCGCATCATATAAAAGTGAGCCGGTAACCACACCCTTCCACCGAAATGCAAGAACTGCTTCACGATAGAAATATGTAGGTGCGGTGGTGGTACCTCCTCGGTCGAACTACATTGGTTTTACCACCTAGTAAAACCTATACCTTGCACTTCCTACTTATCCAAAATTTTAAAATAATTTGCATCATAAATTTTAAAATTCTACATTTTTTCTTGGACTGTTCCACTTCCATTGTAGGGAAATACAATCTATGCAAAACAGTTCCCTGTGGCCCCCCAGAGAAATAACTGTGAGTGTCGATATGTGCAGACATCAGTCAAGTGGTTTGGGATAACGGCTTCGTTTAGTGTTGTTTCGTATGTATGTTACAGTAAAAGCTCGAACTATGGCAAATTCTGCAATTTACCAGTAAATCTTTAAAAAAATATCAATACAAACATAAACCAATAAATTAAAATCAGTAATTTACATAATTTACCAATGTGACCCAGAGTTGTTTTACAGGATTTTACCAGGTGAGATTGGTGTGTTAGGTTTTTCGACATTGAATTTTTTTTTGGTTTTTGAATATCGGCTTTGAGAGTAAAAAATTGAGTAATCTTGATAATTTGGTCAGAGTGTTACTTTTATTTCAATTATTTATCATTCATCCTACATGAATAGTTTAATTATGTTGAGCTATTTTGATTATTATTTCGGTTTTTGTTCATAGGAATATGCATTGTTTAACCAATTTTCATTATTTATATTTTTCCTAGATTGCTTAAGTGGTTTAATTTTAATTTAGTAGCATCAACGTATTTTAATTATTTTATAAGAATGATCATAAAATATATTGATAAATCCCTAATTAAAATTAAAATAAAATGGAGAGGTAATAGTATTAAGATGTATTTCATTCGTCTTTTATATACCTACATTATATACTTTGCGCCAATTACATATAGACGTGTTACTTTTCAAGATTTACCATACTTCTGATAAAACCTAAGATTTAGGGTGAAATTGGTGGTAAATGTTTGAAATAAACGATCTGAAATCATTTTACACTTTTACCATTAAAAGTTGGTAAACCTTAGATTTTACCGGTAAATGGAAAAATTTATCGTATTTCAGGCAGTAACATTTTTTCAGGCAGTAACGCAAACACAAGAGCAATTTTTAAATGACTTTACCATTTTCTCTTCTTTTTGGTATATTTAATCTCTCTGTGATTTTTAAGTAAATTATCTTTGTTAATTTTGTCTCGTTCTACGCTATAAACTCTCATCGTTGTTCCAATTCTTCTGTTACAACAACATTCTGGTTTATTTTGAATATTTTGTCAAGATTTCAAATGATTATTATTATTATTATTTAAATATTTTTTCTTTGCCATTGGTATATTGTATTAAATGTTTCACAAAATACAATTTACAAGAACGTCATTTATCATCGTCAGTATAATTATTAATTAATTAATTTCTTCTGAAATATCATGGCTTAAAATTACACGCATGAAAATTCATGAAAATTCTGTACAGCGCACTCCATCAAGGGCCTAATTACTTGCACCCTTTATCAGCAGGACGTGCAACCTTGTACCGCAGGAACTGGAGATTTTTATCTGGATTTAATTACGCTGTCGGCATGACAGTTGAGGGCAGTTAGGCTGCGCCGAATAACTGAGTTGACGTTAAGAATTCAGGGCGCTAGGATTAATTATATTTCTTTATCAAATGACTATTATAAGCAAGTATTAAGTGCAGCTGGATTTTGTTCGACAATATATTTTATGGTCATGATAAGATAAAAGGATACTGTGATAATCTAATAGAAGCTTATAAAAATAAATAATAAATTTATACCTACTGATTTTCGAAAAATATTTCCGTGTTGAACAAAATCTATTTTTCGGATCGATGAGCCCACAAAAGTACGAAATACAGAAACGTATTATAGTAAGCACCAATAAAATCTAGAATAGCACTAAAATATTCAATGGATTCCATACAATGATTGATTCAGAGAATCCAATACCGTCGTCTCCAAACAAATTATTATAGGCGTGAATAGTGATAAGATTGACAGCCGCGACGATTGGTAGTACATAAAATATCTCACAAAATTTAGCTACGAGAAGGAAATATAGTGTTACAAAGTATTCCTTCGATTTATTGAAGCTCGGATAAGTGAAGCCAGTAAAACCTAGCCTTCGTCTGTAATTTGTAACGAATGTTGCAATAAATTTCTCTCGTAATATGCGCATACGATAAAACCGTACCGTTATATTTATCGTGTGGTCTAAGTGATGTGCTTATACCGTAAGCATGATATGAGCATGTTATACAATGTCGGTTATTCGAGTTTCGGGCGACTAGTTTTTAAAGGTTATTTAATTGCATGGAAGTAGCTAAAGATTTCGCAGTTATTATTATCGCACCTGATGGTGAATGGTTACTGCCGCAAAAAGACATCTGTAACTAACCCCAAATAAGGTGGTTTGATTATAGATCGTTGGTACTCGTTTGAAGTGTTTAAAAAGTTTTAGCAAATTTCACTATTAACTGCAACAAAAATTCGGATCTATTATTATCAAATCAGACACATAAATTTGTGTTAATGCTCAATGCGTCCAACCCAGAGTGAATGTCAGTTGAAATGCTTTTTCGTGGTCTGGATAATATTTTTTTTAACTTTCAATGCTGACGCTTGCAGCGTTTAGTAAATTTTCTTCGAACCTTGTGGCTCGTCACTATTGAATTACTGTAAAGGCTTACGCGTCGTTGTCACGAAACAAATTCGTCTCGCTATATGTATAGGTTCATGTACGTACATGAACCTATACATATAAATTTATAAAATATTTACAAACTTCACGAGCCTTTAACAATAGATAGTGAAAAAATCTGTTTCTACTCAAATTAACTTAGTTTTTTATTTTATTTTGTGACCGGGTTCGTGCAACTGTATACTAACGTTGATCAATGCTATTTTATTGTTGATATAACTATCACTTTAAAATATAAAAAAAAAACATTGTAAAAAAGCTAAATGTTAAAGTGAGTCTGCTTAGTACAATAAATAATAATAATTATTATTTAACATGTACGCTTTCCCTTTACGTATTTTTTTAATTGACAGTTTATGATATGTTAATCCGCGGTCTCTCATCTCTTGCACGACAGTAGGTCTGCCGCGACGCATCCACTGACAAATGAACTACAGCAGCTTGTTTATTAGCAAACACTGCCATTTCGCGCGGTTCTGCGTAACTCGACGGCAAATATTGGCAGTCGCGGTTTTGGTCTAGATCAAATGGGTCGACTAAGTCCTAATGACTTGACTTGACTTTCTTGATTTCCTAGGAAAATATAACCTAACTTTATAGGTATAGTAAGTCTTTATATAAATAAGATTTATTGGAATTGTTAGACTTTCAATTACTACCTACCAACTAATGGTACGTAACTAATAAACTAGTGTTACATAGTTTAGCTGTTTGAAAGTGGTAGAACTGTTTTGTCAGGTGGAACCAGTGTAGTTCGTCCGGGGAGGTACCAACGCCACCCTTATTTCTAGCTTAAAACATTTTTTCATTTCGCTGGAAAGGTGTGTTTTCCTGTTCACTTATATTTGAGGTGACTATCTTAGTCCCCGGGAGTATGAGTATGAAGTTGCTTACAGTTATCCATGGGCGGCAGTTACCACTTACCATCAGGTGGACTGCATGCTCGTTTGCGATTTCAATCACATAAAAGAAACTCGACGCGGTTCCACTCTTGAGGCTGCCACACCTATTTCTGTCTTTTTTTCTTTTTTATTTATAAATATGAAGTAGCAAACGAGCAAGCAGCCCACCTGATGATAAGTGATTACTGCCGCCCATGGACATTTGTAAGCAACTTCAAATAAAACAGGGTTTCTACATGAAGTCGACCACAGATGCGTTTCTACTCCCGAGGACTAAGATGTTCGCCTCATATAAAAATGAGCCGGCAACCACTCCCTTCCACCGAAACGCAAGAACTGCTTCACGCTAGAAATAGGTCTAATAAAATTAGTGTTAAGCGCTGCTGTATTTTGTCTAAAGATACAAAGCGTATGTGATTGATTTTAAATAGAACCCCTGTTCTCTCCCTATTGATGTCAGTGATCAGGACGTCAGTGAATATCAGATGGACTGCATACTCATTAATACTTCAATTTAAAAAAGTTATGAAGCGTCCTGAAAATACAAAACATTATACTGAAAATGCATAAACTATGTATTAAGTGAATACGACTCTCCATCAAAAACAAAACCTATTTTCATGTTTTCGTGTGCAGGAAGTACTTTACTGAACAAATATAATTCATCGCTAAAACATTTTTCGATGTTCCGGACACCATAAGCAATGTAAACTTTCCGCGACATTAAAAGCTTCGTAGTTGTCTTATCAAAAGCTAAAAACGTAAAATGTGCTTGTTTAAGAATTAATTTTAGTCTTAACTATAACTGAACTGAAAACAAAACTTTCTCCTTTATTTTATTAGTCACTTGATTACTAACTAAATGTACATAATATATTAAAACATATCCAAACAACTCTAAGTTAGGCAATCAGATGTTTTGTTTGATAATATTTATATTTAAGGATGGGATAAACGTCGGCTTAACTACTTATATAATCAAGGGGTATGTCAAGTTAAACAGAATTAAGTAAATTACAGGATTAGTATACTTGTCTTTGATTGAGTATTTGTGTGTGTGTGTGTGTTGTGTGTGTGTGTCTGCGCGCGCACGCGTGTGTGTGTGTGTGTGTGTAAGTGAGTGAGTGTGATCTATAAGACAAAGCCGAGTTTAGTTAGTTAGTACCCACTAGGAGTATATAATAACAAACCAAACTGTTATCACTTCATCGGCAGCTTGAAAGATGGTTGTGAAGCACCTACCTAAATCTTTTTAGGGAAATCTAGAGCCTTCGGAAAGTCCTAAACAAACTGAGCCTAAAAATTATGCTACCAGGTAATAATTAATTTATTCTATGCTTACTGTTCCCCGCGGTTTCACTCTTTTTTTAAAAAGGTGACGTAACTTTGAATTGTAATAACTTATGATACAGTAAATATATTTTATTGAAACAAAGCGATTTAGAATATACAGGCAAGAAACCGACATTAATTGTAAGACTTAAAGAAATGTCTATTATTACCTAAGTCTTTCAAGCTATATTTTTAGGGTTCCGTACCCTTTGAGTACGGAACCCTAAAAAATACGGGACCCTATTACAAAGACTCAGTTGTCCATCTGTCCGTCTATCTGTTACAAGGTTGTATAGCTCATGAATCGTGATAGCTAGACAGACGATATTTTCACATACAGTGTATTTTTGCCACTGTAATAATGAAGACTAAAAACATAACAAAAAATGTTAGCGAGTCTCCCATACACAAAGGTGATTTTTTGTCGTTTGTATATAACGGTTCGGAACCTTTAGCCGATCTAACGCGCAGTGGGTCCCGGGTTTGATCCCCGGCCAGACAGGCATCGGAATGATGAGTTTAGATTTAATTAATTTCTTTCTTGATGTATAATTGAATGTGACGATTATGCCTCTTGCGTATTTTAATTGTTAAGAGCATTCTGGATATATTCGAGATGTGTAATATTGTTATGATAAGTGTAATAATCATATATTTTTGTAAATAAATTGTCTGTGTAATATATTGATATTTGATTTAGTCTACATATCAATGACTAAGAGAATATATTCAGTAGCAAATGCTATTTCTCCAATTGAAAAGCACCATAGTAAATAATAGCTATTTAAGAGCTACAAGCAAACATCCCAATTTTACTCATTTCTAGAGATTAATATGCGCAGGCCTACAAAACTTGAGCGGTTGAGAAAGTTTATTTAAAGCTCCGTCTTTATTTTTGGAACGTTTACCGGCCTTACGTTTTAAAATGTTGCCCAAATTACATTTTTGTAATTAATGGTCGGCGTGGAAATGAAAATTGGGGATCTTACGACTAAATTTTGAATTTTGTCGCCCCATCGAGAAAGCTTTCGCGAAAGGAGCTACAAGGAAGCTTTTGTTTTTAACTTGTGAAACACAGGAAATGTCTAAACTGATTTAAAGTTTTTACGTAGCTTTTAAGCTTTACAAAAGAAATGGATGTTTGCATTTATATTTACATAGAATGTTTTGTTGTTTTTATACTTAAGCCTAACAATGAGGCAGATGTGCAACCTGGTGCAAAGTAGTTACCGGTGCCGATGAACATTTGCAGCACCAGATGATTTTGCCAATGCATTACCGGCTTTGAAAGAGTGCTCTTTTCGCATCTTTTTTGAAGAGTCCCGAGTTGTAACGCTCGGGGAATAACTCAGGTAAAAGTTCATACCACATCTTGCACGTCCGTGGCAACAACAAGAGTCCAAACCGAGCTGTGGGAGACTACCAGGACTTCAGTTGGTGCAAAGGGAACTACATTTTTCTGCGAGTGTCATGATGTAGAAAAGGCGACGTAGACACTCAAAAAATTCAGCGGAACACTCACCATTGTCAAGCTGGTACAACAACCGTATGTCTCTCCGCAGACTTACTGCTATCTTTGCACTTTTGCAACCATATAGAACAGGGTAACTATCTAAATCAATCACAGCGTTCTTACTAGGAGTCTAAGATGATCTCCTCGTTTGGAATGCGGCAACCACACCCTTTCATCAAAACGCAAGAACTGGTACACGCTCTAAATAGGTATGTCAGTAGTACCTGCCTGGTCGGACTAACGGTGGTAGAACGGGTATGTTGCGACTTTCTGTAGATAAGTAATAATAAAACATTTAACATATCAATCTCAGACCCCTTCGTCATAAAAAATCTTAAGTTAACAGAATAAATTTCTTCCAATGTAAACTGATAGCTTGCAACTCACGAGATTCAAATATTTAATCCGACTGTTTCCTTGCAGTAGGCACTGCTTATCTCAGACCTATTTATTTAACTAAGTAGGCCAGAGGCTTCACAAATGTTTCCCTTGTATAAAGTTGCCATGAAACTTTCTGACACTTGAAAGTAGATTGAGTCAGACTAGATGGGCTTAGGCTCTGTTCAAAGTAACGCGTTCCATACATCAAGAAGTGTATCAGGCGATTTGTAATCGATCTTTATTGACGATAGTTTAATTTTTACAGACTGTCACAAACAGTATTAGTGACGTTTATTGAAGTCAAACTTCCTTAGAGTCAACGTGATTTGAATATATATATAAAAAAATGAATAAGTAACGTAATAATAAATATATATAATAAAGTAATAATAAATAAAAAATGAATAAGTTAAAAGGCCTCCGATAATAATGTCTCCCTAACTAAACACTTGCAATCACAGTTCTAGCTTACAAGCTCAGAGCTAACAATTGCAGAAATCTAGTCATTCATTTTATTATTTTTATATAAATACTAATATTTTGACCAGATTCTGCATTCCATCAGCTGAGAATTAGTTGTGAAAGGAAAAACGATCAAATATATTTCAGATTATCACAATTCTCCTTGGTTTAAACACGTCTTTAGCAACAGAATATAGTGATTGTAACTCGCTTTGTCGCATTGTCGAGTTCTGTTCGAGAACTTTTTGACGTCAGATTCAATGAGGTATTTACAAATATATATTACGACTTGTCCGTTCCGAAACAATCTGATGTGACTTCCGTGTAACAGAGTGAAATACAACAGAACGTTAATTTACAATAATGTTACCAGAATACTGAAATTAAAAATTTAGAATGTTTTTGGGAAAAAAAAACAAAGTGTATGTCATATAAATCAGATACTTGATAGTTTCTTTATCATATCAAGGTAGTAAAATAAAAATCCAAACAATAACTCTTTGAAAACAAAATATTAGTTAGTATAGGCATAGTAAAGATGACGCTTTCTACACTCTTAACCCCACACTAGGATTTTCTCCTGTGTCGTGGGTGCCATGGACAGACAAAGACGAATACACGAACACCCAGAACAGAAATTTAAACTCATCATTCAGATGCCTGTCTGGCCGGAGATCGAACCCGGGACCCACTACGCGTCAGATCGGTATGGTAACCGCTCGTCCACGCTGGTCGTCAAGACACAAATAAATTGTTAAGGTCTTTTTTTTTCTTTGAAGGTTGCGATAAGGAAAATCTATAAAACAATAAAGTAACAACCTAAGATAAGTTTATTCATCCGAGGAATTCGAAGTCCTCAGGGTTAGCATGCAGCCAGGCTCTAATGTTATTAGGGATTCTTTAAAGAAATCCACTCCAAGCAACAAAGCCATTTACCATCAGTTGAGCTACATTCTCGTTCACTTCAATATTATAAAAAAGTCCAATTTTGTTTAAGGTAACAGTTAGGTCCAACGGAATTAAACAAAAGCTGATTGGCTTCGAGCCAGATCGGGCCAAACGTAACTAGTTGGCAAGGACGCGAAATTGGAACACCGAATGAAATACTTATTTCAATTATTAAGATATTTTCAATAATAATATCAATAATGTATCTCGTAAATTTTTGAATTCCGGAACCGCGTTTATTGCGTCCTACGCGAGTATATGTCGTAGATATGTCTCGTTAAATATTAACAGTTCGCTATTTAACAGAAATGGCTTTATTGTGTTGCCAAAAAGCATATACATCTTTTTCGTTAATTAGAATTAACTTTCCTTTTATAACTATCCTATTATATTTCTTTTGTTGAAGAACTGTTTAGTTCTACCTTAAATATATAAAAATGTATGTAGATCTGCATAAGACAAACAAATTAGTTGCTCGATTAAAAAAACTTTTTTGATTTTGCAAAGACCTACGGGGGCAATTGCAAATTGTCAGTCAATATTTTTCTTACATTACCATTTGTCTTTTTTGTTTGTATAATATCTTGTTTTTAACAATTTTTTTTAACATAGCAATAAAAGATGGCTCCAGTATCTTGCCATAAATTTGTCTAAACGTTAGGCTTGGTTGGCGAGATACGCTACACTTTGCTAACATTTTTTTACAGTTATCGGCCGACATTTTAATGAGTGTTGCCTAGATTATGATTTGTGATTTTTGGCAGACCACCAGTCAATAGGCTAAACTAGGAAATTAGTACTTAAATCAATTACTGGATTGACTGTACGCGCATTAACGGCGACTAAACTGTTTGATGGTCATGAAATCGAACAAGAACGCAACTCGACTGAACTTTTTGATTGATATGCGCAAGATCTAATTGATTATATAATAATAGTCCTGCACCTGCACTCATACTAAGATTCCTTCTAGCGGTACAAAAATATGCAGTCACAGAAGTCTAAAATCATTAATTAGGCCTTAGTGACGTACAACTCCCTTACATCGGTTTGACGAGAGTGCTATACAACCCAAAATAACCACACAAAAATATATAAACTACTAAATTATGTAAACTTTTAATTATTTTTATCTTTCTTACTGAAATTCGCACCCAGCGTCCGCATGGTAACTTGGTAAACTCTGTGACATACGGATCGTTATTTCAAATATATTTTTCCATTCATCCAGTCAGTTACTTTGCAATTGACATTGACGATGCAATGCTGAACAAAGCAATATCTATAAGTAAAGTACCAGGAAACTAAAGAAAATTGTGAAAAAAAACCTTTAAACGCACTTCTCTTAATTCCCCAAACCACGGCAACTTCAGCATCAAGTATTTTAATTATCTTAATCCCCCGACAAAACTCCAAAAGCACCCCTGCGACTTAGAAGTATGTCTCCGCGGCGCGAGTCATGAACTCAATACGTTTAAGTAATGGACGAAAGCGTATTATACTGACGCTTCCTAACTCACAGCCCTACGCTAGAATTTATTCCTGTGTTGTAGATGGACACACAAAAAGTAATAAAAAAGGCCTAGACCCAGGACAGAAATTTAATTCATATGAGATATGGTGACCGGTCTGTCACGCATGTGCTCCGCAGTCCACCTATTACATTTAATACGTTAACTAAAAAACTTTGTTTTTCTTTTTTTAGACACTCGATAAATATTTCTTGTGTCTGTTTTTTACTATTCTAGAGATAGGACCCTGCGACAAATTGACAGATGGACATACGGACAGACGGCGGAGATTTAGTAATAGGGTTCTGTTTTTACCTTTAGGGTACGGAACCCTAAAAATAAAACATAAATTTTTATTTGTGAAAGCTTATGCCTTATCCCACACAAGGTTCCAACGAAGACCGCGCTAATTTTTGAGACAACTCCCGAGCGAATACAACTTTTGCCACAGCCGTCTAAAAGTGAGAAAACTTGCTGGCAATTCAATTAATGTTACTATCGGCTAAATTATGGCCCTTAGGCTGTCGTGTAAACTGGGAACAATGGAGACGGATTTGTCTGGACCGAGTTTCATTGCTTTAGGAGTTTGATTGGTTACAATTCTGAGTTTCGGAAGTTGCTTTATGCCTTTGTAATTGAATTTTTGTTGAGGATCTTTAAGTTAAAAGTACACTGCGTTAGACAGTTCTGTCAATCGTCAATTTGAAATGACGACTTTATCTAGCTGAAATTCTATTACTCTCGGACTTTAAGAGCTTGATGGTAGTGTTATTGTTATGCGTACAGCGTTTTTTTTATAATACTAAAGTAGCAAACCAGCATAATTTCCATTTTTTTTTATATAAAATCGAAGTAGCAAACGAACATGCAGTCCACCTGATAGTAGTGGCTGCTGCCACCTATAGACATCTGTAAGCAACTTCATATAGGGATTCTATCTGGTCGCCTCATATTTAAGTGAGCTGGCACCCACACCCTTCCATCGAAACGCAAGAACTGCTTTACGCCAGAAATAGGTGTGGCGGTGATGCTTCCCCGGTCGAACAACATTGGTTCTACCACCTGATGGTAAACGGCCACTACCGCCGATGGACATCTCTAATCAATCCCAGATAAAATCAAAATCTTATCAGAGGTTGATCACGGATGCGTTGCTACTGTAAGTTAAGTTATAACGCCTCGGATAAGTATGTATTCCTTACCAGGCCCGTCAACCCAAAACACAGCTGCGCTTAAAATCGCTGTTATTATGCAGAATGTTATGATGCACGTACACCTACGTGAAACAAAATGTATAATAAACATTTCAACAATAATTAAATAGAAAAATCAGATAAACACTACAAGGTGCTCGTACTTAGTTCAGCAATAAGTTCAGGAAAGACTTTAGGAGACAAAAACTATATGATAAGCATTTTTGAAATGTTTGGTTCAAGACTGACCGATCAGGTCGATTATCATATGAAATAAACTCTCTTCATCAAAATATCGAAACTGGTGATTTAACAGGAATTACACCAGTATTTATTGACTGAAAAATCCTTGAGAAATCTTGTCAAGGCAACGGTCTGACATCGGCCAACGAAGATTCAGTAAATGGTTTCCACCGGAGCGTAATTTTGCCCTTTGCGCAATCTGCAGCCACCATAATCTGGCGGTCTGACATGTTCGATATCTAACGGACATGACACTGGGACATAATCCGGAGATTTGCGACATTGACAGGTAGTAATCCCGGCTGACGGGCTGGGACCAACTATTTCTGATTTCTCCCATTTTTGCAGCTACTTTTTCGACATTTAATCTGGCTGGGTATTTCGTTTCATTTGGCGTTTACGGTTTTCTTATTAATCCTATTATTTTCAAACGATTCTTAAATGTTTTGACAGCAATTACACTGTTAAAATCTTTTCTTTTTGTATCCCCTTTCTCTTAACATATCCCACGCTAAAAGAAAGTCCATAATATGGCCACCAAAGTAGGGACTGTCATCTATTCTACATTTGGTTGAGCTTAAAGTTTTTTATATATAAGATTGAAACAGAATACGAACATGCAGTCTACCTTAGGGTAAGTTTCCACTGCCGCCCATGGACATCTGTAAGCAACTTTATGTAGACTAGGGGTTTCATCCGAAGTCCATCACGTATTTGTTGACAAGCGCAGACAAAAATGGTCGCCCAATATGTAAGTGAGCTGGCAAACACACCCATCCACCGAAACGCAAGAATTGCTTTACGTTAGAATTAGGTGTTACCTCCCCTGTCGTACTACACTCGTTCTACCAGCTTAAATCTTACCAAAATTATTATGTCCTTTTGTAAGTTTGGACGAGCTAACGTACATACAGTCCAGCTGATGGTAAGTGGTAATTTATAAACAAGACACAGAACAGGGATTCTATTGAAAGTCACACACACATGCGTTGCTTCTTCCGAATTCTAAGATGATCGCCTCATATCAATGTGAGCCGGTTGTGTAAGTTGCCATTATACTTCAAATACAACTATCACCTACATTTTATATGGTAAAATAATTTATATAAAAAGCTTAAATGGAACCGACAACCTCGAAGGCAGAACGTTAATCACAATTCATTATTGTGTATGAGGGGATTACGAACCCTTTACCATTTATAGTTTTACTTCCATATTAGCCTAACTATCGATTTACTTCCATATAAGGCTAACTATCTGTATTATTTTAGTCCTCGAGAGCAACAATGGTTCTTTATTGATTTGAGATAAAACGCTTACTCTACATGAAGTTATTTTCAGACGTCCATGTATGGCATTTTCCACTTACATTAAATTACTTACTTACAGTCCACCTGGACTGCATACTTCCTTGCTATTTCAATGTTTTAAAAAAGTACATAGTACGAAAGTCACAAACACGTAAGCAATAAAACCTATTTATTATTCTGCCAATAATTTACACAGTTCCATCAGAGCCAAAAACAATATAATTCTCCAACTCCGGTATGATTGCGGACAATGGGCGAATGAATACAAATATGAAACGATACGGAAACGCCAATGCGTACGATGCGATGTAGTCACAAAAGGCATTCCAAATTGCAATAACGAGCGAACGGACCGTTGGTTTTGGGTTCCCACAATGAAATGGTAACGAGGCGAACATGGATCGCCTTTTTTTTCGAAAATCGCTTCACGCTTCAGGGCAAGTGAGGTATTTTGGCATAAAGTCAACATTTTCTGTAAGTAAATTTATTATAGAAGATTGATGGGTATTTGAATTGACCAAGGAAAATAGTTCTGTAAGATTATAATGAATGAATTGAACGAAAAGCTCCATTTTTTTTTTTATAAAATTTAAGTTAGCAAAGGAGCATGCAGTCCTTCTGATGACAAGTAGTGATGCCGCCTACGAATCCAAAGATAACACAGATTTTACCTGAAGTAGTTGCCTTACCTCTCCAGAGGACTAAGATGGTTGCCTCGTATTTAGATAAGCCGAGAACCGACCCTTTTACCGAAACGGAAGTAATGCTTTACATTAGAAATAGGTATGGCGTTGGTGCCTCCCCGGTCGAACCTTTGTCGTTCTACCACCTTACTAAATAAACATACACACACATACATATTATTGTATTGGACAGTATTATATTCATTAATTTTGGTCGTTAATGATCGATTGTACTGTTGTAAATCTTAACACGTTAATACAGATTCTTTCTGGCAGCACATACAATGCCAATATATGTATCTGTCATTGTTATAAAAAACTTTATACAAAGATTACTTTTGCCCACAAGTTTGCTATCTGAACCTCATCATGTCAGTCAATACATACAGCAAAATTGGATGATGAACACATACAAGGAGTACAAGTTATTGTGGATCTGGTAACGTTATTCGTTAGTTTATAAGGTCGTAAAACCAGAATAGTCTAATCAGAGAGGTATGTCTATCACTGTCGTCTGGCGTTATGCGTCATCTAGGCGACCCATCTTAGTCACCACAAGTGACAACGCATTTGTAGTAGAACATAGACTTCAAGTAGAACCCCTCTTCTAAGTGGAGTATGTACAGATGTCCATGGTTGGCAGTGAGTTCTTACCATTTGGTAGATTGCATGTAAGTTTATAATTTCGGAACTTTTGGTCAGGTCTTAATTTAACTTTAGCTCTTAAATTATAGCAAACTTTTTTACACTTGATAAATATGACATCTACAAGTAGAACAAATATCTAAATTAATCATTGAAATACTATAATGATACTCCAGTATTTAAGTTATTAAGGATTATAATTATCCCGCACCATAATTTGGACCTTCAGATAGACATGAGTCTCCATAAAAAAGGCTTCTTTTTTAGCTTATCTACAATTCTTAACTCCATGCCACTCGGTATCTGTAATGAAACGTCCGCTGCAACAGGACCAATCACAGATAAAAAGTATTATTTCATTCAGTTTCGAAGTTTCAATTTGTTCAAATTGTAACGTAATATTCATATCGGAAATGAGTGAAATAATGAAGTTTTGGAAATTGAATATTTCTTACGGTGTTTTAATCACCTGGTATGAAGTAATAATTATGTCTACGAAAGATGAAATTCCAACATTTGGCTTTGTTTAAAGCAAAAAAAAATTCTCGACTACCTTAGAAGGAGGATAATGTTTTACAATTATTAATGTGTTTAGCCAGACAGAAATAATAAACAGACTTGATTGAGAACTTTGTTTAATGGCCTTGATTCTTGTTTTTATTATCTCAATCGGTTTATCTACACGGGTTTGGTCAAAGCTTTATAAGATCGCGATATTCACTGCGGCAGATTTTTTTAAAATCCTGTGACTCTTCTTTTGATCAGTGTTTCTAAATAATCAACTCAACTGATGTTTTTTTAGCTGTTTACATCTTCATTAAACTATTTCTACTCTATAACGAGGAATCGCTGATTTAATATATTGCTATTAAAACTTAATCAGGCGTTTATTGCAATTTAAACTTATTTAGGCATCTTAAGCAGCTCAACTATGCAATGTTACTTAACTACTTTCTACTTCATAAAACTCATTTCTTTTGAATAACCTTATTATAGATATATATTGCTATTAAAACCTAATCAGGCGTTTATTAAACTTAAATAGGCATGATAAGCAACTTTAACCGTGTTAAATTAGTTTCTTACTACTTCATAAAAACTATTTTTTTAAATAACACGGAATCGATGTTTGGATATATTGTTATTAAAATCTAGTCTGGCGTTTAGAATTTCATACCAATTTAGGACAAAACCACAAACCAGAAAACGCATTCAGAATTGACTATTAGCGGTTTTAATGTAATGTAAATCCAGTTACCTGATATTTATAAATGAATAATGTAAACCCCGGATAAAGTTTGAAATGTTTATTATGGGTATGAAATTTAAGTAGCAAATGTACATGCGCGCCTGGTGGCATGGACATAATCAACTTATATATAACAAGGGTTTCATCTGAAGTCAATCAAATATGCCTTGCTCCCGAGTACTATGATGTTTGCCTTAAATAAACGTAAGCCGGCGGCCACACCCTTCCACCGAAACCCAAACTGATTCACGCTAGAAATTTAAGTGACTATGATACCGGCTCCCTCCCCTTCGTCGAATCATAATAGTTCTATCACTAATACAAGTATGCAATTATTAGTAAATAGTAGTTATTTACAAATTTTCAGCCTTTTCTTTTAATTCATTTGTATAGTGAAAAAGAGATACACAAAGTCAAAGATAGATAAGATAAAATCAACTTTACAAATTAACATTCCAATTTCAGACAAGCGGCATGCAGGAGCACAATCCACAAAGCTCTATTCAAAAGGCATTCGTCCTACTTTCAATGTCTAGATCTATTCAAAGCCTAACCCTTGTTCAGGCCTGAAAAATACTTTCCCATCCGGCACAAAGAGACCCTTACAAGATATATGTAATTTATCCCTTAGAAATGCCCAAAAAAACGATTCTACCAATGAACCAACGATGCGTACAAACTACTAGAGATACAATCTTAACTACTTGACCACAGATTAAATATAAAACAGAGTATCTTTATAGTAATTGTTTTTTTTTTAAAGGTTTTTTTTTAAAGGTTTTGCCACTATAGTCTCCGCACCTAATTAGTAGGTATCTATACGGTATATCCTGCTAGTTGTAAGAGGCAACTAAAAGGGGGTGTTTGAGGTTTTGGGCGGTATGCTCAGTGGTAAAAAAATGTAACATGACATTCAAGTTATACAAAATTTTATACCTTAAGGTATTTTTAAAACACATAAACGAAAAAAAAAACGATCAGAAGAGATCGTTATTTTTTGTGAATATCTATACTAATATTATAAAGAGGTAAAGTTTGTAAGTTTGTAAGTTTGTCAGGGCTAATCTTTGGATCTACTGA